>JAJIBD010004506.1:0-40000 GCA_021461705.1 Cryptotis parvus | reverse complement strand
GATATAGAACTGGAATTATTTGCTTGTTTTAAATATAGTTATGGTCTGTGCCATTTGATACTGTTTGACATTGTTTGATACTGTTTCACAAGCCAAAATACCAAAATTGGACAAGTTTAATTGACACATGTCAGAAGCTGCTTTGAAACAGGTTAATTGATCAGGTATTTTATAACCAATTTATATTTCCATGTTATAAGTGTATTTGTAAGATATTAATGTGTCCTGAAACTGAAGTCAGTATGTGTCTGGACAAGTATGTGACATTTGAAATAAATCATATTTTAAAAATATAGGCTGTACATTCTACCAGCCTGTGACTCTCATATGATTTTCTAATTAGCATTTGTTGGTGTACCCTGCAGGTGAAGATCTTTAAAATAAGTTTCACAACAGAAGAAGTATTTCCCCTATGTCCACCTTGTATGTTTTTCTCTGACAGTGGCACTGTTAAATAGCTTTGAACCAATGTAATAGTCTTCATTAGTTTGAGATAATTTTAATACAAAATGTCAGTTATCTTGGTTTGCTTTTTATCATTAAGAATATATTTCACACACTCAGTCAACTACTTTGATACTAATATACTGCTATGATCTAGATTTACCTTCCCACATCCATTTTTAATTTACATGACCACGATATCAAATATTTAGAATTTTTTCCAAAGAATTGGTCATCATAATTCTCCAACCTCTCCTTCTCTTTCCTCCTCCTCCTCCCTCCTCCTCCTCCTCCTCCTCCTCCTCCTCCTCCTCCTTCTCCTCTTCTTCTTCTTCTTCTTCTTCTTCTTCTTCTTCTTCTTCTTCTTCTTCTTCTTCTTCTTCTTCTTCTTCTTCTTCTTCTTCTTCCTTCTTTTCTCCTGAAATATCTTTCCTCTCTTTGGTTGAAACTTATTTTCACTAGCTCCTTCTCTTAAGGTCCAGAATTTCCTGAGTATTCCTTTATGCACATGCTGAGTCATATGGAATAAAGTATTTATTATTTTTAGATCAAACTTTGTAGTACTACAACTAAGAAATCAGTATTCTTTATACCCTTTTAGCACACATAGTTTTTGCCCAATGTCTATTCTATCCATATCTGAAGGTTTTACAAAAGTCCTTCTCCTCTCCAGTAGCAAGAAGGGACTGAGCAGGGAGAAGGAAGTCAATGGATGATGGTGGAGGGCAGTGGTACTTTGATGATGGGTGGAACGGTAACATTAATTTGAAGAGAAACCAATGTACCACAACAAAAATATGAATAAATAAAAAGTGTCCATGTATAAGACACAGTCATAACCATTGGAAGAGAAGAATATTGAAGAATAACATGAGAGTACCCCAAATTATATTTAATTATTCTTTGCTTTTTCATTAAAACACAGGATATGTCACATTTTGTTAAAGTTGGGTGACAGGAGAACAGTGTTAATTATATTGTTTAATCATTGTCTGTGTTTTAAGTAGTTTAAATATAAAAAAGGCAATAAAAGGCTTGGCTGGCTCATCCTTGCATTGGTATCTTATAGAAACAGTGTGTTTCTTCAGGCTTCTTAGCATTTGCATGGCTGCACATTATTCCTTTTGATAACTGAGTAATTTGGTAAATGGTAATTCTTAACTGTCGCCTCAATTCTCAGCAGAATAAGATTTCTTGTTTGCCCTTAAAATCACTGATCTATCATTGTATTAGTTGTGCTGCATTATTATTCATTTGAATTTCAAATGAAATAATGTATGGGGAAATAACAACCTGAAAAACACTATGAATGATTAATGTAATGAAAGTTTGCCTTTTGCAGGACACAGTATCACTGTATGTGAAAATTTCACCATCTCGCCCAGATTGATTTTCTAGATGCATTCTTCCTCCTCACTCCTTACTCTTTTAGGTTCTTGTTCTTGTCCCCTCAATCTAGGGAAGCCTCTATGTTTAAAAAACAATTATATATCCTTCAAGTCCTAACCTCAAAGTATGTGATTTGTAGAATTTCTTTTACATATCTTCATCTTGAAGGAATTCCACTTTCTATACCACATTCATAACAAAAAAGCTAGTTCATAGATAGTTCCTGTTCCACTGTAATAGAGAGCCTGTATACACACAGAGACTATATTTTCTTCATCTTCTATTTTCCCAGTCCCTGTACCTCATCAAATTAACTCTTTCCAATCTTACACATGTAAGACGACCCCCGAACTCCATGGGGCCACCATTTTCCACATCCGGACTTCCCCTCTCGTCACAACTCCACCCAGCAGATCAGACTATCACAGCCCGGCTCGCGTGGCCACTAGCGGCTGCGTGGTTCATCAATAAATGCTTTATTTAGAGGTGACTACAAGAGTATGCCACCCGCACGGCAAACCTGGCAAGCTGCTTGTGTCGTATTTGATATGCCAAATACCAGTAACATTTATATTAGGTCATTCCCATGACCTAATATAATGGTTTGAGGCTCTTTATGTTCCTGTGCAAGTGGATGACTTTGGGTTCTACTTGCATGAGACAGGACATATGGAGATATTACTGGTGCCCGCTCTAGCAAATAGATGATGAACGGGAAGATAGTGATAGTGACACATGTATAAATAACACATAGGGATACATTTTGTGTTCCATAAATGTTTCCATGGTATTTTCACTTATTTAAGACAATGGACTAGAGAGTGAGACTATGGTTTGCTCTAGATGGGCCATTTGCAAGTTGCAATGTCTCCAAGGTTTCTAGAACTTTAGGCTGTCCAAATGCTAAAAAAATAGGTGAAGACTATATATCATTAAGATATGAACTTTTCTGCAAATTACAGTGACTTCTATCACCCAAAGAGATATAGAAAAGTTGACATTGTCAACCATGTGCTACCCTTCATGGCCTTTCCAAGATTCTGCTAGGCTGTACTTTTGCAGATGCCAGATTTTCTCCACCTGGGAAACATCACTCATGCAATTACAGTCCTCAGAGCCCTCCAGAAATACTCACAGAGTGTTTTTGTATGTGTTTATGAATATCAAAAATTAACCATAACATTCAAGAAATGAGGTGATTGAAGTACAGAGATCAGAATTGTTGAGGAGTGCATGAAGACCAAGCTAAGCAGAAACAATGGTCTAATTCAGTCACATCCCTTTAACTATGGTATAACTCAATTTCATCCATTTAATATTCCTGAACTTTGGTTTAACTTAGCTTGTCCCTTTGACACACCTCGTTATCTAAAGAGATAGGTGTTGGAAAATTCTACTCCAATCACTTGATTAAATCTCCTGGAAACCTGTACTAGACTTTTATGGTCTGAGGCAAACTGACAGATAACTGAAGGGAAATAGAAATCATCCTTTAATCATTTCCAAGGCCATAAGATGCACATAAATGACTTTTTGGGGGTGGGAGTTGCAGTGCTTTTGGAGGGCAGTAAAATATGGACTGAATAATATCAATAACTATAACAACAAAATGGAGAAAGCAGAGATCATGTGGAGAAGCTGCTGAGGGCTTTGGCACAGTCAAAAGTTCACATTCAATGAGGGGCATTAATATTTCACATTGAATTCCTTTATTATCCCAGACACTTGAAGGTCATTTGGAGATTTTTTTTTAAGATTATCAGCTTGCCAATCTTTATCTGGAAGAGACACATTGGGGATTCCCAAGGTGATCCAGGAGATATCCTTTAGGTAGGCAGATATAATGAGAAGCTAGAGATGGCTACATAATAATTAGCAAGCTCATTACCACCTGCCATTTCAGAACTGACGGCAAAGCCAGATTCACTTGATGTTCAGTTTTTTTTTAATGAAATGAAAAAGAGATGCAAAGACTTTTTTGACAACCACTCTAGCATTGTGAGGCACAGTATGAGTATATATATGTGTGTGTGTGTGTGTTTGTGTGTATTTGTGTGTGTGAATGCATGTGTGTATGAGATTCTATTGGCCAAGAATTGCTTGATTGCTTGGGCAAAAGCTGCCTTAGTTTTAATAATGAAAAAGGTGGAGATTAATTCCTTTAAGTAGTTTTTACTGAGGTTCTTTTGAAATACCAAAAAAGGAAATGGAAGGAAGCAGTACAGCATGGGTCTTTTTTAAAAGATGTATATATATATATATATATATATATATATATATATATATATATATGTTTTTCGGTCACACCCAGCAACCATCAGAGGTTACTCCTGGCTCTTTGTTCAGGAATTACTCCTGATGGAGCTCGGAGTACCATATGGCATGCTGGGAATCAAACCCGGGTCGGCCATGTACAAGGCAAAGGCCCTCCCTGCTATGCTATCGCCTCCAGCCCCCAGATATATTTTGTGATGCCTCCTTAATTACTTAATTGACAAGATATATAAATACATGTTGATTTTTTTATCAATCTAGGCTTTCATTGAGTTCATTAGAGTTGCATAGGAGGCACTCATTTGTGAAATATTTGTTGTGGGCTTTTAACAGACAAAGAAAAGCTCTGAAAATGAGTAGAGGGGTTAAGTAGTGGGTAAGGTAAGCCACATCTAGAAAGGGACAAGATGGAAAATAAGGCAAAATATTCAAATTGGCTAGGGTCAAGTTACCCAAAAAATGTTCTCTGGTATCTACTTGTGTGTTATTAAACCATAGACTTTATTAAAATAAATGTGTGGGGTGTAAGGGGTAAAGTATTGTACACCCAGCAGTGCTTAGGCCTTGGACTCTTTTTTTTTTTTTTTTTGCTTTTGGGTCACACCCAGCGATGCTCAGGGGTTACTCCTGGCTCTGCACTCAGGAATGACTCCTGGCGGTGTTCGGGGGACCATATGGGATGCCAGGGATCGAACCCGGGCAGCACAGGCCGGCCGCGCGCAAGGCAAACGCCCTACCCGCTGGGCTATTGCTCCGGCCCCTAGGCCTTGGACTCTAGACTCATAATTCAAGCATTACTCCTGGTAAGCTCAGGACCATATGGTATCCCAAGAATTGAGCCCAAGTCAGTGTATGCAAGACAAGCACCTTACTTGCTCTATTATCTCTCCAGTCCCATAAAATTATTTGTAGCCACTGATTTATAGATCTATATTACTGTCAATGGTAGGATTTAGGTATACAGCATTGCAACACCAGATGGACCTGTCAAAACAAAGCCATTTCCCTCCATCATTGTCTCAGTGTTTCCCCCTCATTTTCCTTCCCATTTTACTACATCCTAACTCACTACCTGGGTTAACACTATTCTATAGACCAGATCTAGATTATATTGCTTCAGGCTATTTGTTGTTCCCTTACTAGGATTTTAAAATTTCATATATGAGAGAGATTGCCGATTGCTCTCCTTACTGACTTCATTCACCTAATTCCCCAGTTTCATCCATGCTGTGGCAAAATTACATAGTTTAGTTCTTTCTTATAGCCAAGTAGCATTCCACTGCATATATATATATATATATATATATATATATATATATATATATATATGGAGATCAGAGGTGACTACAAGAGTATCCCACCCATAAGATAAGGCAGAGCCTGGCAAACTACCCATGTCATATCTGATATGCCAAATAGCAGTAACAATTATAGACCCATTCCCATGACCTGATGGAATGGTTTGAGGCTCTTTATGTTCCTGGAGTAAGCAGATGCCCTTGGGCTCTATTAGCATGTGACAGGACATATGGAGATGTTACTGGTACTGGTGCCCACTCGAGCAAATCGATGATGAATGGGAAGACAAGTAATACAAGTGATATATATATATATAGTGATATATATATGTATATATATATATATACACCATACACATCTATTTGTAAATTATTAGAGCCCCCTTTCTCTAAGAGGTACAGTCTAATTCTTCCCACTCAGTGTGGGTGCGATTTGTTGGATAGAATAAACCAGAAGAGACTGTGTCTAAGATACTAGAGAAAGAAAAAATAGCTTATTGCTCCCTTATCTTGGGTCACTTTCTCAACAAGGAAGCAGTTTTCTTTCTCATGCAGATGCCAGGGCCATGGTGTATAGGCTATGGTGAGGCCCACATGGTGAGAAACTAAAGCCTTCTAGCAACTGACAGATCCAAACTGCCATTCGTAGAATAAAGTCACACTGAAAACAAGTCTTACCACCTCACTTAAGCTGTCAGATGACAGGAGCCCTAGCTGACTTCTTGATTTTAATCCTATGAATAGTTAGAATCCAGACTACTCATCCAAATCATTATAGGTTTCCAGTGACTTGGAGACTTGTGATAATGAATGCTAGTTATTTTAATCCACCAAAGGCCAGAGTACTTTGTTACATAGCAATAGATTGCCCATAAACAATAAAAAGTAGGAATAAAAACAGACCTGTGGACCTATGGAATAGAATAGAGTATCCTGACACCCAACCTCAAACACATGATCATTTAATCTTTGATAAAGGTGCAATGAGTCTAAAATGGAGTAAGGAAAGCCTCTTCAACAAGTGGTGTTGGGAAAACTGGGCAGCAACTTGTAAAAATGAATTTGGACCTGTGTCTAACACCATGCACAAAAATCAGATCAAAATGGACTAAAGATCTCAATATCAGACTTGAATCCATAAAGTACATTGAAGAAAATATAGGAAAAACCCTCCACGACATTGAAGCTAAAGGCATCTTCAAAGGTGAAACATCACTAACAAAGCAACTAGAAGAAAAGATAAACATATGGGACTACATGAAACTGAAAAGCTTCTGCACCTCAAAAGAAACAGTGACTAAGATACAAAAAGCAGTCCACAGAATGGGAAAGAAGGACGGGTGCTGAAACACTGTATGACCCAAACCCAAACATGAACTTTTTAATTGTATATCTTTTTTATTTGTATATCTCACGGTGGTATAATAAAAATACTTAAAAAAAAACAGAAAAGAAAAGGACAGATATAGAATGACCGCATTCATTAATAGGAAATAAATACATACCAGTGTTTTACTAAATGTGGGAAATGGTAATGGCAGATTAAAATTCACCATTGAATATACACAAAGAGACTTTAGTGATAAACTCTAAATATCTGCATGTCTAGCCACAATGTGTAAAATAAGAGGGAGAGAGATGCAGAGACAGAGAGAGACAGAGAGAAAAATTGAGGATACTGGGGTACCTCCTATTCAGGCAGACTGGGGGTGGGCGGGAGGGGTTGTGGTACAAGGTGGTGGAAATGGGGACTGGTGGAGGGATGTGTGCTGGTATACTGTACTACCAGAACCAAGTATGAACACCTTTGTAATTGTATGTCTCACGGTGGTATAATAAAAAAATTAAAAAATAAAAAAAAACAATAAAAAGTAATTGTACAGTAATCAGCCTTTCTTTACCTCTGTATACTTGTTCATTGGAAAAAGTTGTCTTTAGATTACCATATTGCTGATTTGAATGGAAATATTCAGTTTTCATTTTCCTTTCATTTTAAGCAGAACTTGACATAAAAGTTAAATTTATTTCTCTCTTTTAAGTCATAAAATTCTTCCGATTAGAAAATTCAAGCATTTTATATCCCTATTTCATTCTTACCTACTAAGAGGTAATTTGATATCTTTCTGAAACTTTCCTTTAGATGAATACATTATTATGGTGTTTGATTCATTTATGTTAACACAAATGATGTCGGAGTAGCACATCTATTGTCTGGTAGCCATTCTGTGATTATATCACATTTATTTAAGAATTCTCCTCTGAGCAACTTAAATAGATTCCAGTTTTTCACTCCTAATAATATAACTATGTTAACATACATTTTAGCAGTAGTTTACCATATTTTATTTTATTCTTGTGATTTTGATTACAATGTCATTTCATATAAATCATTGTGGGGTATATTATGTTGCTTTTATATCTGGTTTTACCCATACAAAAACTTAAATATGTGTTTTAAGACTTTTATAAGTTTTCTGTAAATATCTTATAGATGTTATCTAGAAATTATAGTTGAAATAATTTTAAACAGTTTCTATATAGCAATTGAATATAATCATAAATTATACTTTCCCCATCAATTTTTACTCCTATTTTTGCTCCTATTTTGATGATTTTTAAATTATATGAGATATTCTCCAGATATTATCATACTGTCTGCAGAACAAAATGGGTTTATTTCTTTTTCTTTGCTCTTCTTTTATCTTTTAATTTTAATACATAATCTAGGATTTCCATTACAATAGTGACTGAAAGTGACAGAGATGGTTATATCTTATTTTTGTTATGTTCCCAATGTTTTATAAAGTAGCACAGTGATTTCTATAGGTTATGGTAGATATCATTGATAGGAACATTTTTCCTTATAAAATTTGACTGTGAAATTTTTTTTATTTTACTTTTTGGGTCTCACCCAGCAATGCTCAGGGGTTACACCTCACTCTGCACTAAGAAATTACTCCTGGCAGTGCTCAGAAGACCATCTGGAATGTTGTGGATCAAACCTGGGTCAGTTTGCGTGGAAGGCAAATGCTCTACTCCTTGTACTATCACTCTAGCCCCCATTTTTCTAATTCTCATATTTAATGACCATCTCTTAAATATCTAACATTACTTGATCACTTGACATTCTATTACTCATCGATTTACTTGAGCGGGTGCCAGTAACATTTCCATTTGACCCTATCACGTGCCAGTGTAGCCCAATGGAATCTGGTTGCTTCAGGAATATGAAGAGTCTCAAACAGTTTGTTCAGAGTCTTGACGAAGAAGTCTGACCATCTTGTAGGTGGGCGGCCACATGATCTTTTGACATCCCATGGGATCCAGTTGATAATGGTTCTAGTCCAGCGGTCATCTCCAAATACCATTACATGCCCAGCCCATCAGATTTTCAGTGCCTTGGCAAATGAGCAGCAGTTATGTGTACCTAGGTCGAGAAGTCAACATGATGAATGACCTAAACCCTGAGCTGCGCAGGAAGAAGAGAGTGGCATTGAATGCCTTCAAAAGCATCAAAGACAGCAGAATGTTGGGTTCAATTTTTTTAATCCATTTTGTCACTCTGTGTCTCTTAATTGGTGCAATTAGACCATTAACATTGAGAGAGATTATTGTCATTGGATTTTGTGCCATCTTTCTGTTTGTGCTTGTTGTGCTTATGGGTTTGGTCGGATTACAGTAGACCCTTCAGTCCTTCTTTTAAAGTTGGTTTTGAGTCCATGAAGTTTCTGAGTTGTTGCTTATCCATGAAACACATGACCATTTAATCTTTGATAAAGGTGCAAAAGAGTCTAAAATGGAGTAAGGAAAGCCTCTTCAACAAGTGGTGTTGGGAAACTGGGCAGCGACATGTAAAAAAATGAATTTGTACCTGTGTCTAACACCATGCATAAAAATCAGATCAAAATGGATTAAAGATCTCAATATCAGACTTGAATCCATAAAGTACATTGAAGAAAATATAGGAAAAACCCTCCACGACATTGAAGCTAAAGGCATCTTCAAAGGTGAAATATTACTAACAAAGCAACTAGAAGAAAAGATAAACATATGGGACTACATGAAACTAAAAAGCTTCTGCACCTCAAAAGAAACAGTGACTAAGATACAAAAGCAGTCCACAGAATGGGACAGAAATATTACCCAATACCCATCTGATAAGGGGTTAATATCCAGGATATATCAGGCACTGGTAGAACTTTACAAGAAGAAAACAAACAACCCCATCAAAAAATGGGGAGAAGAAATGAACACAAACTTCGTGAATGGCCAAGAAACATATGAAAAAGGTGCTCATTATCACTAATCATCAGAGAGATGCAAATTAAAACAACAATGAGATACCACTTTACACCACAGAGACTGGCACATATTCATAAGAGCAAGAACAACAAGTGCTGGCGTGGATGTGGGGAAAAGTGGACACTCATCCATTTTGGTGGGAATGCCGGCTGGTTCAGCCTTTCTGGAAAACAATATGGACATTCCTCCAAAGACTAGAAATTGAACTCCCATTTGACCCAGCCATACCAATCCTGGGAATGTACTCTGGGAAACCAAAAATATGCAGCGGAAACACCATCCCTACTTTTATGTTCATAGCAGCATTATTCACAATAGCCAGAATCTGGAAGCAACCAGAATGCCCGAAAATCGATGACTGGATAAAGAAGCTTTGGTACATCTACACAATGGAATACTATGCAGCTGTTAGGAAAAATGAAGTTATAAAATTTGCCTATAAATGGATGGACATGGAGAAGATTATGTTGAGCGAAATTAGCCAGAAGGAGACAGATACAGAATGACTGCATTTATTTGCATAACATAAATATATATGCATATTATGATACCAATATCCAAGGTCAAGTGAAACATATATCAGGAGGTCTTGTCAAAGGTGGAAATCATCACAAACATGTGGGAGTCTTAGGCTAGGTAAGACAGAAAATGGAACAGTGTGCTAACAATTGTCGAGGGTACTAATGCCAACCTAGAACTGAGCATTAAATAGAGGCAAAAGATACATATGACAACCCTTTAATGTATGTTATGTAATCCATAGTCTGGAAGGGAACGAAAAGAGAAAGAGAGAGAAAGGGAAAGAAAGAACCTGCCATGGAGGAGGGCTGGGGGAGGGTGGAGGGAACCTGGGACGTTGGTGGTGGGAGATGGGCACTGGTGGCTGGATGGGTGCTAGAACACTGTATGACCAAAACCAAAATATGAACTTTTAATAGTATATCTTTGTAATTGTAAAAATAAAAAAAAATTAAAAAAGCATCAAAGAAATAGCAAAAAAAGACAAAGAACCTCCAGCTCTGGGCACATCTTTTCGACTCCACTATTCTCCCTGCATTAACATATGCCTCAGAGACCTGGGCCCTAAGAAAGCAGGGATGAGAAAGCTAGTTAGGTCTCCAAAAGTGGAATTGAAAGAGCTATGTTTGGAATATCACTCCTCACTCAAGTGAGAGAAGGATTCGGGAGTTCTGACCTTCGTCACTGTTCCAGAGTCAGGGACACTGTCTCGTTTTCCAAGGCATGAAATATCTAACATAGAGGCCTAATTTTATATCTAAAACAAAAAATTTAATAAAGAAGTAATTGTACAATAATTCAGCCTTTCTTTACCTCTAATGAAGTTGACTCAGGTGATGTCTTTCTTAGTTTTATCCGTTTTTACTATGACATTGGTTTCTTTATCTCTTTCCCTTCCTTCGTTCCTCCCTTCCTTCCTTCCCTCCCTCCCCTCCCTCCCTCTCCCTCCCCTCCCTCCCTCCTCTCCTTCCTTCCTTCCTTCCTTCCTTCCTTCCTTCCTTCCTTCCTTCCTTTCTTCCTTCCTTCCTTCCTTCCTTCCTTCCTTCCTTCCTTCCTTCCTTCCTTCCTTCCTTCCTCTATTCCACCCTTTTTTCCTGTATGCTATACTTAGTTGTTTTCAGGGCTTACTTTTGGTTCTCAGGGATTACACCTGGCAGTGTTCAGAAACTATATGTAGTGGCAGGGATTGAACTGGGATTGGTGAGATGCAAGGCAAACACCTTAATCTTTTTGCTAACTCTTCAGCAAATTATATTGAATTTTATAGCTTGTAGGAGATTATATATTATTGATTGGATAACCTCATATTTCAGATTACTAATCTGGAATTACATAAATAAAGTGTTTTATCTAAGACTACTAAGATATTGAGAGATCTCGAGTTGGCTGCTACTTTCTGGACAACTCATTCTTGTCTCATGTTCCTATTACCTTCTCCAATGTGTTATGATCTCTCTTCTCTCTAGTTCATCATGGTTTCTTTTTCCCCAACTTGGAATAATTTCATCCTCTTATTCACCTACCTTTCTTTACCCATTTTCTTCTGGTTCTTTAGGTCTTACCAAAAAGTCATTTCTTCAAGATGCCTCCAATGGCATACTCACAGCATGCCTATAAAAACCCATGCATCTTTTACCCTAACACTTACTTTACATAAGCTATTACTTTTAATTATCTACAAACACATTGGACTTAAACATTCTGCACAGAAAGTTGCCATTATGCCAATCTTGCACACAATTACTTTCCAATAGCCTAGCCCAGAATTCAGTGGTCAGTAAATAGGCTGGCAATGAATACGCTTTCAATCAGTGAATTTATATCCTTTCCCTTAGCAGCAAAAAACGTTCCTGCTTCTATTAGGCTGGTAACTATTAAAAATGCTGATTGGAGATAAAGATGGGCCTTGCTTAGCATGGTACATGTGTTTCTAAAGAAGTAAATTGAATTACTTTTAAATGTTCTAAAAGAGATTGCTATTTAAAGCACCCATTTAGTAGATCTTTTCATAAAGAGAAGAATGTGATTATAAAACTAAGCATTGCTTATCTTCCTATAGCCTAAGACTTTGGAACACTCAGGACCCAAAGGATCAATGTATCTGTTCATAGTTGAGAAGTGTGGTAGTAGTAATTTTTGATGGACTTGAGAAAAAATTCAAGGTTTGATTTATTTATATAGAACTCATCATATATGTTTTTTTACCTATTTTAGTAGAGATCTATGTTTATTATTTTTAGTTTTTAACTTATGGATGAGGAAATTAAAACACTACTATTTTGCTTAGAGGAAGTCCAGTGTAGTTGGATAGTCCTAAAATCACTGCTTCATTGAGTTCTCTGACTGATAAGTCAGAGGACTCCAAATCAGCTGTTCCAGCTCTCATGACACAAATGGGCAAATGAAAACTTTAGTGGTAAGTGGATGTGTCAAAGCCAAGTGAATTTTTATTGGTGAACCAGACTGTATTGCAGACCTCTGGTGTCTGTTAAATGCTCTATTAATGAGCTAATTGTCCATTTAGAAATTGAATATTCTCAGGATTTTGATCCCTTAGAAAAAGTAGAGCATCTTAGTTGAGAACATGACATTCAGAATCAGAAAGAGCAAGGTTTTTTCCAATACCCTTATATATTATCCCAATGACTAAAGGTAATTAAGATGTATCTAATAACCTCCATTTCTTATTTATAAAAGAGACAATTAAAGGAAGTGTCTTTTAGATGTGTATCTCCCTGGTATATCAGGTCCTGCCTGACCTATGGCAGGGACTAAGTAGTGATGATAATGGTGGTGGTGACTATGATGATGTCTATCACAATGATAAGATTTTTAATGGTGGTGGGTCTCACTCCCTTGTCATTCTTTCCTCCCTTAGAAATATAGACACAGTCAATTTTCTCTCATCTGAAAACATGCCCATGAGTAAATTTGGTCAAAAATAGAAAATAAAAAATAAATTCCAAATTGAAAAAAATATTAACTAAAGGGCTTATTCTAAATTTCAACTAAAGGGCTTATTCTAAATTTCAAACAGATAGAAATTTGCTGCCCTGAAACTTGTTAGATGTTAATGTGCTGCTAACAAACTCCAATATAACAAAGTTGATTCTAGGTCTTGCATTAGAAAAGCTGCTGAAGAGAGACTAATTTGTTTTTCTTTTCTTTTCCAGTTCCCTTCTCACCTATGCCTTAAAAATAAACCAATCTTAGCTGAAAATTAATTTTTTTAAAAAAAGAAAGAAAGGCAAGGGAAAAGAAATTCTTACTTTAGATCCAACTATCAGGAAAGGTGAGAGGAACATTATGTAGGTTACAGAACAAAGGGTTCTTATTTTTTTTTTTTTATTTTCTCCTTCTCTTTCTCTGCCATCTCTGAATAATATTAAGAAACATAAGACAGAGAAGAATTTGATCTTTACAGTGAATTTCTTAGGAGATTTCTTGTTTCTAAGAGAAGACCACTCCATTTTTTCCCATGTAAAATTCCTGCTTTTACCTCTACAAATTTTAAAAAGAAAATCTATAGCTGTGATTATTTCCTCATTAAAAGTCAACTCAAACAGCATAGAAAAGAAGGCACTATATGTTACCCATCATTTGGTCATGTCCAAGAGCATCATATTGTGTTGAAGTGATCAGTCATGGTGCTTAACACTACAGGGTGGCCTTTTACTGGGTATTTGAGAAAACATCATATATACCTGATTCATGTGCAAGCTCAGATTAAAAACACATAAACCATGAGAAATGCCCTGTTGTCACATTGCCATTGTTAAACTAGCAAGGTTTGGAGACTCTCTCACTTCCCACTGGGATCTTGGTATCTTCTTTTATTGTCTCTTGTTATTTTTGACTATCCACAGTTACACTGCTGCTCAGGTGCAACACCAGTCCTCCCTAAGTCATATAGTATTGATGCTATCAGTTGGCTTAGATGTGTGTGTATGTATGCGTGTTTAGATTCTTATTGACTCTTTAGCAGTTAAGTGAAAATGTGTACTGTGCTCAAGCTGCTCATATTATTACACATGTGCCCAATATGCTGCCTTTAACTCATCCACGGGGTTACTGTCCTTTCTATTTTTCAGAACATCAGGGAAAATCTTTTTCAAGTTTTTTGCAAAACAGGCAGGGGATATATTCAATCCAAGAGAAACCATCTATATTGTGGCTTAAACTAGTATTTATTTCCTGAGAATTTGAAGAGATAAACTAAGAATGAAATTTTTGTTTACCCAGATAACTGTGAGACTAGAAGCAAAAATTGTATGGAGTAAGAAGTCTAGGACTGAGAATAGACAGTCATTTATTTTATGTTGATTTCCTAAAGTAGCATTTCATTATAACATTGTGTATGTTTTAGATGTGCATCATTGGAAATCAGCATTCTGTCTTTTTTCTCTACTTATCCCTGTGTTTTATTTCATCTACTTCTTACTCCATTTCTTTCTGATATTATTGTCTAAAAGTTTACTATGTCTGAAAAGTGAGGAACATCTAAATATAAAAACAACTCAATAACAACAAAGTAACCGAATAAACAGTTCTCTAAGAAAGATACACTCAATTGACACATAAAACATATTAATCTTAATGTTAAAAAATTAAAAAAACAAGATATCACCTCATGACTATGAATATGACTATTATCCAGTAGACAGTATTTCATAGTAAGTGTTGGAGAGGATATGAAGAGAATGAAATCTCTATATACAATGAAAGGACTGTTAGTCAGTTCAGTCATTGTTTAGTGCAATACGAACAGATCTCAAAAATTAATAAAAATATCACATCTATCACTCTGCTTATTTATTTGAAAAGTACAAAAATATCCACTCAAAGACATATCTCAATTCCTATGTTACTGGAAACATTGCAATATTTTTATAATAGTCAATATCAGGAAACTATCACCTATTCGTTGAGTGACAAATAAGTGGAAATTTTAAGTCATATGAAAATGATGGGTAAGTATAGCTCTAATTTGGGGCAAAACTAGAAAGATAAGATTTATATAGACTAATATGCTATGCAGGAGAAGGGGGTTTCTATTTCTACAGACATGCAGAGAGATTACCGTATTCTCCATTCATGTGCACCTTCTGGATGCCCAGGAGACCAACTCTACACATCCATACACTGCCTTTCTCTTTCCTCTAGCCTCTCATCCTTCTGTTATTCTCATTTCCATATTTTTTAAAAATTTCTTTTTTATTATAAAAGTTTTATTTACTAAGTTGTTCATAATACAGTTGTTACAGTCATTAAATGTTCCAACATCAATTCCACCACCGGTGTGGCCTTCCCTCCACTCTTGTCCCCAGTTTCCCACCCACCACCCTGCCTGTCCCTTAGTAGGCACAAACAAATCTACTTCATGTTGTTTGTTGCAACCCAAAGCAAATATAATTATTAAAACTTAGATAAATAAAAACTAATTGTTATAATTGTTACATGTTACAATGGCGTTACTGAAGTTATTGTCTGAGAATTTGCTGGACTTGTTGATAATAGTTGATTTCTCAACGATTTTTTCTCCTCTCCTCTCCTTTCCTACCTTTCTTTTCTTTCCATTTCCTTTCCCTTCCTTCCCCTCCTCATATCTTCCCTGCTTTGCTCTTATTTTCCCTTCCTTCCTCCCTTCCTCAAATTCATTTCTTTACAATGATAGTAGTTTTACAGTCGCACATGCTATACATCCCCATTTGCTGTATTTATGAACATTCCCTTGATATTCATATTTGCTCTCCTTTATTTCCTGAAATCATTATCTTTACAGTCATTTTAATTTTGAAGAATCCTTCCACATGTCAGTACTACAAAACCTTCCTCAACTGCTGAAGGCAGAATCAATGATTCTTCTCCCTAGTTTCTATTGCATCAGTGCTTTGCATTATGCTTTTTTTTATAATTCCCAGTCCCAGTCTGATACTCTTGCTTTTCATATAGCACTGAAAATTCTAACATAGTACCTGATCTTTACCTTGGTTATTCTCCAGAGAAGGAACCTTATCAATGACTCTGAATTAATTCCCGGTTGGGCAGATGTTACCCCTAGTCCACTTGTTTTCTCCTTTAATAAGTGATCTTTTTGTGTCTTATTTCTGAGCTAAACCATACTTAACCATGAAATGACTGAATGCTCAGAACCTTTGGAAAATACCCTTCAAAGTTAATATATCCTTTACCATTGTCTTTTAGTTTAAAATTTCATTTGATTGAATGTCTTCATGCATGAATATTAAATAAAACTTAGCAATAACAGTTAAAAGATGTGTACAATAGATGATACACAGAGAAAACATTCCAATCCTATTGAAAGCAAAACTTTAAAAAATATTTAAGAAAGAAGTCTTGTAGTATTTATTATACTAGTGAAGATAGTTGCAGCAGAGGCTTTCATACCATCAAACCTAGATACTATTTTTCTGGGATCACTCCCACAAAAACTATGTGAGCACAGTGGCACTCTCTATTGACTGTCTCAGTTGGTTGATAAAATTGGGGAATTTTTGGGTTCCAAGATAATCAATTTTTTTCCTCTGAGGATGGTGATTTCTAAGGGAGGAAAAATACAGTTGGTTTCTTTGGGAAGTTTTAAGAGAAAAAGCTTCAGATTCTCCAGTCATCATATTTAATTCATATTTTTATCTCTAGAAGAAGTTGGTTTGAGATACTAAGATCATTCCACTCTGGGGAAAGAATCTAAGAATGTTTGAGTACTTCCAGAAGTTCCTGACACCAAATGTAGTAGAGTCCCTTGTACATTTTTACATGTCATGAATGAACAATTATTGTCCTTTTTTGGCTGAAATTCAACTTAGCTAAAGTTGTTTTTTGTCACTTGCCACTAGTGTCCTGATAATGACATGCTAACAATACCACTGTCCAAAGAGAATGATTATGCCTGCTCTCTTTCCTTTGCTATCCCATTCAAGAGCACATTTAAGAGCAAAAGATAACCACTATTATTAGTAGAAAGAACAATGTTTTTTAAAGACATGCAATCGATTGTGATAAACTATGTTGTGGATCTAATGATTTAGCCCGTGTCACTAACTACATGTGACAATCTAGGTAAAACAGTTCACCTCTACTTCCCTGTGTGTGTATTAGATGCAATTTCTCTCCAAGTATGAGTTTCCAGGGCATTAAAAGTAAAAGTATTTAAGGATTGACAAAATTTCACAATCTAAACCAGGGATCACCAATAGTCAGGTTTGATGCTTTCCAGGACTGAAGGGATGGAGGAAGCTCAGAAAGGAATCTGGAATATTTGCTCTTGTGACTTTGAAAGCCTTCATCCCTGTCCTTTCCATTTTTATATACCTGGTATTGGATTCCAGGAAAGAATTTCAAAGTAAACAACAATTTAGGCCAAATGCAGCCTCTGGGAACTGGCACTGAAGTGGGACAGGCATCCCCTGCAAGCAATAACACCAGGTGAAGGTGAATCAATCACAGCCCAATGCACATGGCTTGGACTTCCTGCTATACCTTGCTGCTTTGTTTCTTTCCTTTTTTTGCTTTTTCTTTGTATAGTCATCACTGTGCTATTTATAAAACATAAATAACAATATCATTTCTGCTTAAACTCTTTTAATAATTATTTTTGCCTCCATTAAAAAGAAGCAACAACAAACACTTAAAAAGCAGCAATAATTTTTAGTACTCAAAACTGCTGGATTCTCAGCCCCACTGTAAAGACTGAATGTATTTGTCCCCTCCTGCCTTCTATACAACAGGGTTCACTGAACAGTTCTCTGCCTCAGAGGGAGCTCAGAGATTGCCCATGTGCATCTTTGAACATACTATTGCCTCCGGCAGAGTTGTCCTTCTCATTTGCAGCCTCTTATCCACCACCTGATGCTAAAGTCCTTTCCACCTTTCCCAGGACCAAAATTGTTCTTTTTTTCTTTGGAACTATTCCCTCTTTCCTTCTTCCTCTGGAATTAGCCTTTTCCTGTCATAAAAATTGCACAATTCTTTTCTGTATTTATTTGACTTTTTGCTTCTCTGGAATCTACTAACAACTTGAGCACCTGGTTCATAAAAGATATCAAAATATGCTTATTGATAAATTCTTTGAAGCTATAGGATCATCCTAATTGTCTTCTTATTTATCTGAAAAGAAGGAGGCTAAAATTTTGCAATCATATTGGTTCCCCCAGGAAATTTCAAGAAGAAGCATCCATAATAGTCATTAATTTGACTTGGGAACTTGGGACCCAAGATGTATACTTTCAGTATTTTCTTTTTGCCCAACTCTTAGTAATGGTGAACTATCTACCCAAAGCACTAATGTCTACATCTTACCTGCAGACAATTTCTGGTGAGTGGTAGCAGCACTCTTCCTTAACAAGTAAGATTTATGAAATTCTTAAAATACTGTGAAAAAGCACACTTAGAGCGTGAGTGAGATTCAGGTAACAGTTTTAGGAGATTATGGCACTCTATCAATCACTCTGACACTGAATTTAATGGCCTCCACCCTCTCCTTGTTACTTTCACATCTGCTATGTAGATAAAATATAAGATGCAAAAGAATAATAATGTGTTTCCATGGTTCTTAAAAGAGGAACATGTCTCTTACTTCAAAATGTCAAGTCATTTGATTTCACCTTTCCCTTTGACACTCAAGAGGGCTGTCTTGTCTCAGCACTTCTCTCCCAATATAGCTTCATTTTTTTTATCCTAGCTGGATAGCTGGCCTAAAATGTGCACTTAGCAATGTTTGCATTTATTTGATGCTTTCTCTTTCAGGATACCTTAAGCTTCTGATGGGCCACAGTCCCAGAACCAAGCACTGACTCCAGCACTGTCAATGTACCTTGAAGCTATAATGAACTGAGTTCATACAAGAGCTTGCTCAGGCCCTAGCATATAGATGTCCATGCAGAGTGGATGTGGGTGATTGTGAACTAGAGTATGTGTAGGCGATGCATACATGCCTCTTCTCCATTCTGGCCTTTTCCTGAAAGCTGAAAAAATGTCTAAACCCCAATTCTTTCAGTTTATAGAAACAAATCCTGGTTAATAGTTCTGGCAAATATTCCTCCAATAATACCAAAGAGATCCCCAAATTTTACTTCCTCTAATTTATGTTATACATGAGATAATAGATTTTAATATTGTTTTCCAGCAGAAATGCATAGTTATTTGAAATCAGCTTCTTAAAAACAAAACTTGTCCCTTCCCTGTTCCCTGGAGAAGAGAAAGCAGACAGAAGGCAAGGTATATCCTTTCTTTCACTTGGTGCAGCCTCACTTTTCTGGATAATGTCTTAAAGCAGCCTCCAAAATCTCCCAGATACAGATCAAGTTGCCTTTGTTCCTCATTTCATTCTTGCAGTTTGGAATAGTGCCTGACATATGACAGAGACACAGTAAATATTTTCTGGGTGAATCATAGAATCTCACTCCTAATGTCTATATTTGTGTCTGCTTATATTGATCTTGTTTGAATTCTTACAGCTGGGCCTTTTCACTCCTCACTGTCTCCCAAGGATTTACCTCTAATCTTGGTTTTCAATCTGTCAGTTTATACTTTGGTTGTTTTGCTTCTTTACTTATGTCTGTCTGATGTTGATATCTATAATCTCCTTTGGGGGGAACTTCCTGTTTCAGTTCCCTGCTTTTTAAATTTTATAATCATGACTTTTAGTTTTTGTTTGTTTGCCTTTTGTTTTGTTGAAGTATTAGACACTGAACCAGGGTTTCAAGATGAACTACAAAACAAAGTTCTAATGCTTATATATATCCTTGCCCCTTGAGCACTGATTATTTTATTTTTCTTATAGGCCACATAAGACTCTGCTCAGGGTGGACCTCTGGCTCTTTGTTTGGGGATCACACCTGGAGGAACTCTATTGACATATTCCATGCTGGGGATTGAAGTCAGTTGTTTGCATGACAAGTAGGTGCCTTACAGTCTGTTCTAGCTCTGTCCCTCACACAGCTCTGAGTTCTGGAATAATATTATATTCTCCTGACTTTTTGTTTATGTTTAAATCTGTTATCATCCTTTGCGTTGGGGTGGGAAATCTGGAAAACATCCCTGCTAAAGGGGCTGAACAATTCATACATATGATATATTCCCCCCAAAGGGAAGCTCTTTAGCACATAACTGTTTTAGTGGCATTTTTAGACAGTTATTCTTGAAAGGGCACTGGATAGGAAGACAAGACTCACATCTTAACGTCTTCTCCATGGGCCATGAATTAGTCAGCATTCTCCAGAGAAATAGCAGTAATAGAATGTGTGTGCATAGAGAAATTTATTATCAGGAGTTGGCTCTTGTGATTATGGAGTCTGTGAAGTTCAAACTCTGCAAGGTAGGCCCACAGGCTGAAAAACACAGATAAGATGATCCAATTTCAGTTGAAAGGCTGTTAAGAATTTTCTCTTTCTAGATCAGAACTTGGACTGATTATAGGCAACCAACCCATGTTATTGAGGTCTACAGTCTCACTGCTTTACCAAATGTCTAAATGGCTAGTAAATGTAAATGTCTATCGCATTCGAAAACTTTCTGACAGAAATATCCACAATATTTGTCCACCCACCTGGATATTGTGGCCTCCCTGAGGTCTCTCTCTCTCTCTGTTTCTCTCTCTCTCACACGCACACATACACAATAATGCTGTAAGTCTCTAAGTAGTTCTGGCCTTAGTCCTTTTATTAAGAATAAGAATTCTGGGGCTGCAGTGATAGGAAAGCTGGTAGGGTGTTTGCCTTGCATTCAGCAGATCTGAGTTTGATGCCCAGAATCCCAAAGGGTCCCAAACACCTCCAGGAGTAATCCATGAGTATAGAGCCAGGACACAATCTTGATAACCACTATGTGTGGCCCAAAACAAAACTAAACAAACCCCAAAGAACCCAGAAGCAAATAAAAATATGAATGCTGAACTTGGTGGCACTCAATTAATAAAAATAATTCTGCACTTAAGAATAAAACTAACTGGATAGAGTTCAAAATTCAGGGACAATCTTCCCTAATGTTCAACCCTATCTACCATTTTTGTTACCTGGCATCTAATAAATAGCTTACCTGACATCTGAGTGAAAATAATTAATGATTTGTGGACGGATCAGAAGGCCTGGCTCCAAAGGAGTACATTCATGAGTGGCTTTCACATAAACTACATGAACAATCTAGAATATTTGTAGCCACACTATAATCTTTATCACTTGAACACTTGACATCCCATTATTCATTGATTTGTTAAAGCAGGCACCTGTAACATTTCCATTTGTCCCTCTTAGGTGCCAGTGTAGCCCAACGGCATCTGCTGCTTCAGGAACATGAAGAGCTTCAAACCATTCATTCAGGGTCTTGATGAAGAAGTCTTACCATCTTGTAGGTGGGCAGCCACTTGATCTTTCAACGTCCTATGGGGTCCAGTCGGTAATGGCTCTAGTTTAGCAGTCATCTCCAAATCTCATTACATGTTCAGCCCATCTGATTTTCGATGCCTTGGCAAACGAGACAGCATCCTGACTCTGGAATGTCAATGGAGGTCAGAACTCCAGATTCCTTCTCTCACTTGAGTGAGGCATGATATTCCAAGCATAGCTCTTTCAATTCCTCTTTGGGAGACCCAAATAGTGTTCTCATCCTGCTTTCGTAGGACCCAGGTCTCTGAGGCATATGTTTGTTAATGCAGGGAGAACTGTGGAGTCGAAGAGATGTGCCCTCAGCTGGAGGTTCTTTGTTCTTTTAGTTATTTATTTTGATGCTTTTGAAGGCATACCGTGATGCTCCCTTCCTCCTGTGTAGCTCAGATGTTAGGTCGTTCATTATGTTGAGTTCTTGACCTAGGTACACAAAACTGCTGCACTCAGAGATGTTTGATCCATTGAGAGTGAATGAATCATCTGGAACTAGTTCGTTTTTCATGAAAATTGTTTTATTGAGATTCAGATGTAGACCTATCTTTCCACATGCATGGTTGAAGTCAGCCAGCATTTGTGCTGCTTGGCTAATGTTTGTTGTTATTAGAATGATGTCATCAGCGAAGCAGAGGTGGTGTAGTTGCCGACCATCTATCTTCACACCCATTCCGTCCTATTCTAATTGTCACATGACATTCTTGAGGGTGGCGCTGAAGAGTTTTGGTGAAATGGTATCACCCTAGCGAACCCCCTCTTTTGACATCAGTAATCACTTCCTTGTAGAATGGTGAGATCCTGGTGGTGAATCTGTAAACAGCTCACGCAGGATCTTGATGAATTGAGTTTGAACACCCTGTTTGGCTAGGTTTTTGATGACTGCTTCACTCTCAACATAATCAAAGGCTTTCTTTAAGTCAATAAATGTGAGACAGAGCTGCATCTTGAACTCCCTAAAAACCTCAATGAGCTTGGTTACTGTGTGGATATGACCATTTGTGCTGAATACTTTTTTGGAACCCAGCTTGCTCACATGGTTGTCCTTCATCTATTGCTCTGCCAATCCTCTCAAGTGAACAGCTTGTAGATGGTAGACAACAGACAGATGGGGCAATAGTTGTCAATGTTGTGGATGTCTCCCTTCTTGAACAGTAGAACTGTCCTGGTGGTTTTCCATTGGGAGGGAACTTTGCATTCAGACAGGTAGCGTGTGAAGAGCGGAGCAGGTGTATTGAGGAGTATTGACATCAGATTCTTCAGGTGTTCATCTGACTTAGTCTGGGCTGGGCGCTGTTTGCTTCTTTATCAATGGAATGGCATGTCAGATTTCAGAAGGAGAACGTTGGGAATGACATATCCATCCTGCGGAATTTGGTATGTGGGCAGCAGATGTGTTTATCAAAAGATCCGAGTAGAAGTCATGGATAATCTTCTCCATCACCTTTCTGGAAGATGTGATAGATCCATGAGGACGTCAGAAGACAGTCATCTTGGTCTTATAGTTGGTGAAGGACAGGCAGGCATTGTGAATGCTTTTCCTGGCTTCTGCTGTATTGGCCAGTATTGCTGCTCTTCTCTCTTTGAAGTCTTCCTTTATCACATCTCTGCACTGCTTTGCGAGCTTGAACATTAGCTTATGGTTGCCTGAGTTCAGTCTTGCCACATTGGCAAATGAGCTCGAGAGTTTCTAAGACATGCATCCTTTTATGGCTTTCTCTCTCTCAGCGTTCCTTGCACTATCATGGAGGTGCTGAACCAGTTGGTTGTATTCTTCATCAACGTCTTCAATGATGCCAATATGCAGATGTCTTCAACATCTTCCCATGTTGCCACAATGGTGCCAATGAGCTCCCAGTTTATGGTCATTCTGGGAGTTCTGTTTTTACACTTTGCAGCCCTTTCTCCTGTTCTATTAAGTAGAATTTTGCACGAAGGAGATGGCGGTCTAATCCTGTTTGGAATTTTGCGACAACAGTGACATCTGTCAGACCAAGCCATTGATTGAATATGATGTGCTTAATTTCATTGTGGAATTGTCCACCAGGAGATGCCCATGTCCAATGTTTAGATTCAGCCTTCTGGATCTGTGAGTTACCATGAATGATCTTGGTCAATATGATGAACTCAGTCTCTTACCCTGTTTGTTCCATTTTAGGCCATGGGTCCTGATGTGGAGTTCTTTGGCTGATCTTCTTGGTTCTATCTTGGCATTAAAATCACCAGGAGTAACCCCTGAGTATTGCTGGGTGTGACCAAAAAAAAGAAAAAAAATCACCAATTATGATTTTATAGAATGTGTGGTATTCTTTATAGAAGACTCCTCCAGTTCCATATAGAATTTTTCAATTTCTTCTTCCTTGAATGTGGATATTGGTGCGTAGACAACAAAGATAGAAACTTCCAGCACTGAGCCACATCTCTTCAAGTGTAATTGTCTGATCTGGTTTGTTAGGCACTCAAAGAATCAACGTTAACAAGGACATGGATACCACCAATGCCTCTTTTTTGTCACATGTTCCGAGGAACAGTTCTCCTGTGTTGAAAACAGTGTGATGTGATTGACACCTTCTCGTTTCAGTCAGACTAATCATGTTGTACTTGATATTTCATGCTTGCACCATCAGGTCCTCGATATATGCTTCCGATGCCAGCATACGTGCGTTGAAAGTACAGTTATTTTAGTCCTTCTTTGTTTTGGCAGCCTAGTTTGACCTTGAGATTTTATCAGCCTCTCCTTGTTCATCCTTCTTAGCACTGCTGTATTTCAGGCTCTTTTTTAAAAAAAATTTATTTTTACAATTACAAATATATACAATTAAAAAGTTCATATTTTGGTTTTGGTCATGCAGTGTTCCAGCACCCATCCCTCCACCAGTGCCCATCTCCCACCACCAACGTCCCAGGTTCCCTCCTCCCCACCCCAGCCCTCCTCCATGGCAGGTTCTTTATTTCTTTCCATTTCTCTCTCTTTCTCTTTTCCTTCCCCTCCAGACTATGGATTACAGAACATACATTAAAGGGTTGTCATGTGTATCTTTTTGCCTCTATTTAATGCTCAGTTCTAGGTTGGCATTAGTACCCTCAACAATTGTTAGCAAACTGTTCCATTTTCTGTTTTACCTAAACTCGGACTCCCACACGTTTGGGATAATTTCCACCTTTGACAAGACCTCCTGATATATGTTTCACTTGACCTTGGATATTGGTATCATAATATGTACATATATATTTATGCCATGCAAATAAATGCAGTCATTCTGTATCTGTCTCTCTCCTTCTGGCTAATTTCGCTCAACATAATCTTCTCCATGTCCATCCATTTGTAGGCAAATTTTATAACTTCATTTTTCCTAACAGCTGCATAGTATTCCATTGCGTAGATGTACCAAAGATTCTTTATCCAGTCATCGATTTTCGGGCACTCTGGTTGCTTCCAGATTCTGGCTATTGTGAATAATGCTGCTATGAACATAAAAGTAGGGATGGTGTTTCCGCTGGCGTATTTTTAGTTTCCCAGAGTAGATTCCCAGGAGTGGTATGGCTGGGTCAAATGGGAGTTCAATTTCTAATCTTTGGAGGAATGTCCATATCGTTTTCCAGAAAGGCTGTACCAGCCGGCATTCCCACCAACAATGGATGAGTGTCCCCTTTTCCCCCATCCATGCCAGCACTTGTTGTTCTTGCTCTTTTGAATATGTGCCAGTCTCTGTGGTGTAAAGTGGTAACTCATTGTTGTTTTGATTTGCATCTCTCTGATGATTAGTGATGATGAGCATTTTTTCATATTTTTTTTGCTATTCGAATTTCTTCCTTGCTGAAGTTTCTGTTCATTTCTTCTCCCCATTTTTTTAAGTATTTTATTATACCACCGTGAGATATACAAATAAAAAGATATACAATTAAAAAGTTCATGTTTGGGTTTTGGTCATACAGTGTTTCAGCACCCGTCCCTCCACCAGTGCCCATCTCCCACCACCAACATCCCCGGTTCCCTCCCCCTTCCCCAGCCCTGCTCCATGGCAGGTTCTTTATTTCTTTCCCTTTCTCTCTCTTTCTCTTTTCCTTCCCTTCCAGAATATGGATTACAGAACATACATTAAAAGGTTGTCATGTGTATCCTTTTTGCCTCTATTTAATGCTCAGTTCTAGGTTGGCATTAGTACCCTCGACTATTATTAGCACCCTGTTCCATTTTCTGTTTTACCTAAACTCGGACTCCCACACGTTTGGGATAATTTCCACCTTTGACAAGACCTCCTGATATATGTTTCACTTGACCTTGGATATTGGTATCATAATATGTACATATATATTTATGCCATGCAAATAAATGCAGTCATTCTGTATCTGTCTCTCTCCTTCTGGCTAATTTCGCTCAACATAATCTTCTCCATGTCCATCCATTTATAGGCAAATTTTATAACTTCATTTTTCCTAATAGCTGCATAGTATTCCATTGCGTAGATGTACCAAAGCTTCTTTATCCAGTCATCGATTTTCGGGCACTCTAGTTGCTTCCAGATTCTGGCTATTGTGAATAATGCTGCTATGAACATAAAAGTAGGGATGGTGTTTCCGCTATGTATTTTTGGTTTCCCAGAGTAGATTCCCAGGAGTGGTATGGCTGGGTCAAATGGGAGTTCAATTTCTAGTCTTTGGAGGAAAGTCCATATCTTTTCCAGAAAGGCTGTACCAGCCGGCATTCCCACCAACAATGGATGAGTGTCCCCTTTTCCCCACATCCACGCCAGCACTTGTTGTTCTTGCTCTTTTGAATATTTGCCAGTCTCTGTGGTGTAAAGTGGTATCTCATTGTTGTTTTGATTTGCATCTCTCTGATGATTAGTGATGATGAGCATTTTTTCATATTTTTTTGGCTATTCGAATTTCTTCCTTGCTGAAGTTTCTGTTCATTTCTTCTCCCCATTTTTTAAGTATTTTATTATACCACCATGAGATATACAAATAAAAAGATATACAATTAAAAAGTTCATGTTTGGGTTTTGGTCATACAGTGTTTCAGCACCCGTCCCTCCACCAGTGCCCATCTCCCACCACCAACATCCCCGGTTCCCTCCCCTTCCCCAGCCCTGCTCCATGGCAGGTTCTTTATTTTTTCCCTTTTCTCTCTCTTTCTCTTTTCCTTCCCTTCCAGACTATGGATTACAGAACATACATTAAAAGGTTGTCATGTGTATCCTTTTTGCCTCTATTTAATGCTCAGTTCTAGGTTGGCATTAGTACCCTCGACTATTATTAGCACCCTGTTCCATTTTCTGTTTTACCTAAACTCGGACTCCCACACATTTGGGATAATTTCCACCTTTGACAAGACCTCCTGATATATGTTTCACTTGACCTTGGATATTGGTATCATAATATGTACATATATATTTATGCCATGCAAATAAATGCAGTCATTCTGTATCTGTCTCTCTCCTTCTGGCTAATTTCGCTCAACATAATCTTCTCCATGTCCATCCATTTGTAGGCAAATTTTATAACTTCATTTTTCCTAATAGCTGCATAGTATTCCATTGTGTAGATGTACCAAAGCTTCTTTATCCAGTCATCGATTTTCGGGCACTCTAGTTGCTTCCAGATTCTGGCTATTGTGAATAATGCTGCTATGAACATAAAAGTAGGGATGGTGTTTCCGCTGCGTATTTTTGGTTTCCCAGAGTAGATTCCCAGGAGTGGTATGGCTGGGTCAAATGGGAGTTCAATTTCTAGTCTTTGGAGGAAATTCCATATCATTTTCCAGAAAGGCTGTACCAGCCGGCATTCCCACCAACAATGGATGAGTGTCCCCTTTTCCCCACATCCACGCCAGCACTTGTTGTTCTTGCTCTTTTGAATATGTGCCAGTCTCTGTGGTGTAAAGTGGTATCTCATTGTTGTTTTGATTTGCATCTCTCTGATGATTAGTGATGATGAGCATTTTTTCATATGTTTTTTTGCCATTCGAATTTCTTCCTTGCTGAAGTTTCAGTTCATTTCTTCTCCCCATTTTTTTGATCTCCCCATTTTTTGATGGGGTTGTTTTACTTATAAAGTTCTACCAGTGCCTATTTCAGGCTCTTTTAATAGGGATGAGATCCATTGTTTTTACTGGTTTTGGAATATTTAATATTTGTTGGACAGCTTGCCAGGCTCTTCCATGCAGGCGGGATACTCTAGGCCATAATCTTTATGACACATCATTATTATGTGCTTTGTATTTTACTCATCAATTTTCACATTATTTTAATGACCTTTAGGTTTTGGAACATCACTTTGATGTTGTGACCCTAAAATCTTTAAGAAATGGTTTTCTTAGAGAACTGAATGCATATTACTCTTCCTGTCTTTTGCTTAGCTCTGTAGCATTCAACAGAGAAACTTTCATTTATTTGTACTTCCTTGAACTTTGAATTTTTATAGGAATACAGTGTGTAATAGATTTCAGAGGGTAAAGAATTTTTTTGACTCTTCCAGTAAATAGTGATTCATGGTAAATATAGGGATGTTTATTCAGTATTTAGAATGGGTAGAGGGAAAGTTGAAGTGAAAATGCTTGCCCATTGTCTATTTGTACAAGCCCATAGAGTGAATCAAAGTCAAAGGAAAGGCTTATACATCCCAAATGGTTAGAGGACTAGGAAGGGGGTAATAAATCCCATTATTGCTAAGTAGGGTAAAAAGCTCAGAGTTTCTGGAATGCTTATAAAGCCCAAATCTGTTTTTTTGTGTGAAATATTCTTTATACTCTTTAGCGGCTGGTGAATCATTTGTATTGGGCCAACTCTCAGCCTGTCACAGTCTGGCTTGGGGTCTCCCTTTGCCACACAATTCACAAAGTTGAGTTAGTAAGGTAGGTTGTTATATCATCCAGATAGTCTGGTACATTATCCAGCTTGTTTCTGTTAAATGTACACATGTTGAATGTATACAAGCACCAAGATAGTAACCCAGAGCTCTATGGACACCTCTATCTTTATGGAGGCAGGAAGATAAGGCTCAGCCCACCAAACATAATAAAGCTGAAGCTTGCAAGTCCTATTCCAAGACCCTGGAAGAACTCTCATCATTTGCCTCTGACACATTTTGGTAAAATATTTAAAAGTAAAATATTTTAATTCTGATGATTTACTACTGTGGTCTTCTTCCATTCATGTCTGTCTCTTTTTTAAAAAAAATTATTATACCACCGTGAGACATACAATTACAAAGGGGTTCATAATTGGTTCAAATTGGTTCTTGGTAATACAGTATTCCAGCACCCATCCCTCCACCAGTGGATCTTCATCATCCTATTTCCCTCTTTACCTCTTTCTTTCCCTCTTTCTTTCCCTCTCTTTCTTTCTTTCTTTCTTTCTTTCTTCTTCTTTCTTTCTTTCTTTCTTTCTTTCTTTCTTTCTTTCTTTCTTTCTTTCTTTCTTTCTTTCTTTTTCTTTCTTTCTTTCTTCTTTCGTTCGTTCGTTCTTTCTTTCTTTCTTTCTTTCTTTCTTTCTTTCTTTCTTTCTTTCTTTCTTTTCTTTCTTTCTTTCTTTCTTTCTTTCTTTCTTTCTTTCTTTCTTTCTTTCTTTCTTTCTTTCTTTCTTTCTTTCTTTCTTTCTTTCTTTCTTTCTTTCTTTCTTTCTCTCTCTCTGTAATAATTAGAAATGATCACTCTGGAACAAACTAAGTATTGAAAGTAGGTGAAGGGATATGCATGATAACTTTTCAGTATCTGTATTGCAAACCATAATGCCCAAAAGGAAAGAGAGAGTTATTGATTATTCTTATAAAGGTTTACTTTAAAAAAAGTTGGGCCTTGGATGTGTACAGGGCTTTGAGATTTAGGATTCTGATCTCCACAGCTGGTCAGAGTAGTCACCAATCCTAAATTGCTTACAGAAGCAATATGTTTTAATGCTGAATTTCTGCTTCCCTTCTGAGAATCTGGAGTGCTGCAAATGCAAGAAAAGGACACTTCGGTATAAGACCACAGTAAGTAGCCTGGTCTCTGTGTCTATGCTAGCTCTCTTTTAGCTGCTTTTTCATTGCTGGAGGAATTTATTTCAGCCTACTGGTCTCCATTGGGTCAAAAGTATCTGGAGGTTTGGGTCTAATTTTCCCCAGGTGTTTCATTCATCTTTTTCCTTTGCTAATGTTGCTTTCCATCTTTTTTTGGCATACTAAACTACAGTCATGTGTGTGGACTCTAAGCAGTCCCAAGGGCTATCCTGGAAAATAATAGACCCTTAGATATGATTTGAGGGACTTAACAACATGGTCTGGTAGTGTGAAGAGAAATTCTACTTTTGGATGAAGCTTACAGCTCTGATTATTACAAACTAGACATGAACCATGATTGTATTTTTTGAGTTAAAGTGGTTGGAGATGCCTGACATGAGACATTGGAGCTTTCCTGCACTGACAGAGCAATCAATCTTATGTAAATAGTCTGATGGAGTAATGGGAAGGAAAAAATATAATTTTATCTTCTCACATCTCATAAGACAATCTTGTTCAATGAGTTGATGCCATATACATTATTTCAATGAATTTGCATACTAACCAGCAGTGCTTTATAAACAAAGAAATCAAGGCAGACAAGAGTTTAAAGTCTTTCCCGAATTCACATGGTAATGGAATATATGAGGTAGGTATCACAGATTTGCTGACTCTAAGTTTTACACTTTTTCGTCTTTTCTATATTTACTTTTTTGTTTTATGTAGCATAATGGGCTCAACCAAAAAAAAATCTGACTCTAAAACTTCTAAAAATAAAAATGGCTACCATACCATATATTCTCTGCTCATATTTGTTAAACATTTATCCTTTGAAATATTTCTTTTTTTCTGTGGCTTAGTTTGGACAAGGTTATCTCCCTTCTTTTTTTAATACCATAAGTAAATAGTTTTTTTTTAATTTTATTTTTTATTTATATTTTTTTAATTTAATTTTATTATTTTCTCCCCAAATATTATTACACCATTTTAGACATACAATTGAAAGATGCTCATGTAGAGTTTTGGTTCTACAGTGTTCCAACACGCATCCCTCCACCCAAACCCATCTCCCATCACCAATGTCCCCACCTCCCTCCCCCTCCCGCACCTCAACTACTTGGCAGATTCTGTATGTCATTTCTTTCTTCTCTATATCTCCTTCCCACCAAACTTTCCTGCTCTTTGTGGAATGCAGTGCATTAAAAGACATTACTTGGATATTGGTATCATAATATGTACCTATATATTTATGTTATGCAGATAAATGCAGTCATTCTGTATCTGTCTCTCTCCTTCTGGCTAATTTCGCTCAACATAATCTTCTCCATGTCCATCCATTTGTAGGCAAATTTTATAACTTCATTTTTCCTAACAGCTGCATAGTATTCCATTGTGTAGATGTACCAAAGCTTTTTTATCCAGTCATCGATTTTCGGGCACTCTGGTTGCTTCCAGATTCTGGCTATTGTGAATAATGCTGCTATGAACATAAAAGTAGGGATGGTGTTTCCGCTGCGTATTTTTGGCTTCCCAGAGTAGACTCCCAGGAGTGGTATGGCTGGGTCAAATGGGAGTTCAATTTCTAGTCTTTGGAGGAATGTCCATATTGTTTTCCAGAAAGGCTGTACCAGCCGGCATTCCCACCAACAATGGATGAGTGTCCCTTTTTCCCCCACACCCACGCCCAGCACTTGTTGTTCTTGCTCTTTGAATATGTGCCAGTCTCTGTGGTGTAAAGTGGTATCTCATTGTTGTTTTGATTTGCATCTCTCTGATGATTAGTGATGATGAGCATTTTTTCATATGTTTTTTTGCCATTCGAATTTCTTTCTTGCTGAAGTTTCTGTTCATTTCTTCTCCCCATTTTTTGATGGGGTTGTTTGTTTTCTTCTTGTAAAGTTCTACCAGTGCCTGATATATCCTGGATATTAACCCCTTATCAGATGGGTATTGGGTGAATATTCTTTCCCATTCTGTGGACTGCTTTTGTATCTTAGTCACTGTTTCTTTTGAGGTGCAGAAGCTTTTTAGTTTCATGTAGTCCTATATGTTTATCTTTTCTTCTAGTTGCTTTGTTAGTGATGTTTCATCTTTGAAGATGCCTTTAGCTTCAATGTCATGGAGGGTTTTTCCTATATTTTCTTCAATGTACTTTATGGATTCAAGTCTGATATTGAGATCTTTAATCCATTTTGATCTGATTTTTGTGTATGGTGTTAGACACAGGTCCAAATCAGGAGGTCCTGTCAAAGGTGGAAATTATCACAAACGTGTGGGATTCGGAGGCTAGGTAAGACAGAAATGGAACAGTGTGCTAACAATTGTTGAGGGTACTAATGCCAACCTAGAACTGAGCATTAAATAGAGGCAAAAAGATACACATGACAACCCTTTAATGTATGTTCTGTAATCCATGGTCTGGAGGGGAAGGAAAAGAGAAAGAGAGAGAAATGGAAAGAAATAAAGAACCTGCCATGGAGCAGGGCTGGGGGAGGGGGGAGGGAACCGGGGACGTTGGTGGTAGGAGATGGGCACTGGTGGCTGGATGGGTGCTGCAACACTGTTTGACCAAAACCCAAATATGCACTTTTTAATTGTATATCTTTGTAATTTTAAAAATAAAAAAAAAAAAAAAATAAAAAAATAAAAGGCATTACTGTTTCCACTATTTTAATGGACCTGGGCTCAAACTGTTTTTGCTCTGTTAGTCTGGTCGTGAGGCAGCTTCCCAGCGTCGGACAGCGAAAATGGTGGCTAGTGTGATGGGCAAGTTTCATCCGGCTGCTTCCGGGACCCCCAGAGGCAATGGGCCAACACCCAAAACCCATCTGCCCTCCTCGGGATCCCATCGTCAGCTGTGTTCGGTGCGAGCTGAGTTCCAGCCTCCCCAGCCGCTTGTGAAGTTCTGCATGCTGGCCCCGGAGCAGCTCCTGGGCAGGGCCACCAGGCTCGACAAAATGGAGAGGGAATGGCTGAACCCTGACTCCATCTGGCGAATTCCCAGTGATTCCCGCTTCTGGGAGCCACCTACCTGGGCTCGAACTGGTTTTGCTCTGTTAGTCTGGTCGTGAGACAGTTTCCCAGCGTCCGGACAGCGAAAATGGTGGCTAGTGTGATGGGCGAAGTTTCATCTGGCTGCTTCCGGGACCCCCAGAGGCGATGGGCCAACACCCAAAACCCATCTGCCCTCCTCGGATCCCATCGTCAGCTGTGCTCGGCGCGAGCTGAGTTCCAGCCTCCCCAGCTGCTTGTCTTATCTCCCTTCTTGAACTGAACTTTGAACCCACCTGTTAAAGAATAGCTCCAGCACCCTGCTAAAGACTAAGAAAAGCTTGTATATTTATGCTCACACAGAGCGAAGATGATCTGTTCTTCATGAACAACATGCTTCATGTGGAATGACTATTGAGCATGGCACATGTGCTGAAGTGCTTATAATTAGATAGCAGATCACTGTTTTCATAAATGCAATAAATTACAATCTTAACTCAATGAATACAAGATACAATTTCAACACAAGCTTAATACGGCAGCACTAAGAAGGATGAACAAGGAGGGTCTGATAAAATTTCAGGGCCTACTAAGCTGCCAAAATGAAGAAGGACTAAACTGATAGTCTGTACTTTCAATGCACGTATACTGGCAACGGAAGCATATATCTAGGACTGATGGCAAAAGATCAAGTAGGACATAATTGGTCTGACTCAGACGAGGAGGCGTTTATCACAACAGGCAGATGGGGGAGATAGTTGCCAATGTTGTGAATGTCTCCTTTCTTGAACAGTAGAACTGTCCTGCTGGTTTTCCACTGAGAATGTGGAAAGATAGGTCTACAGCTGAATCTCAACAAAACTATGTTCATGAAAAATGAACTAGTTACAGAGGCCCCATTCACTCTCAATGGAACAAACATCTCTGAATGCAGCAGTTATGTGTACCTAGGTCGAGAAGTCAACATGATGAATGACCTAAAACCTGAGCTGTGTGGGAGGAAGAGAGCAGCATGGAATGCCTTCAAAGGCATTGAAGAAATAGCCAAAAAGACAAAGAACCTCCAGCTCTGGGCACATCTCTGACTCCACTGTTCCCCTTGCATTAACATATGCTGCAGAGACCTGGGCCCTACAAAAGCAGGATGAGAATGCTATTTGGGTCTCCCTGACAGGAATCGAAAGAGCTATGCTTGGAATATCATGCCTCACTCAAGTAAGAGAAGGAATCCGGAGTTCCAAACTCCATCACTGTTCCAGAGTCAGGGATGCTGTCTCGTTTGCCAAGGCATCAAAAATCAGATGGTCTTGACATGTAATGCAATTTGGAGACAACCGCTGGACTAGAGCTGTTACCGACTGGATCCCATGGGATATCAAAAGATCATGTGGCCTCCCACCTACAAGATGGTCAGACTTCATGCCATTTTTAACACCAGAGAAGAACTGTTCCTTGGAACATGCGATGAAAGAGGCGTTGGTAGTGTCAGTGTCCTTGTCAACACGAACATGTCCATAAACATTAATTCATTTGAATGCCTAACAAACCAAATAGGATGATTACACTTGAAGAGATGTGGCCCACTGCCAGCAGTTTCTATCTTCGTTGTCTATGCACCAACATCCACATACAAGGAAGAAGAAACTGAGAAATTCTATGCGGAACTGGAGAAATTCTATAAAAAAAGATCACACCTACTACAAGATCATAGTCGGTGATTTTAATGCCAAGATAGTACTGAGAATATCAGCCGAAGAACTCCACATTGGGACCCATGGCCTAGAATGGAATGAACAGGGTGAGAGACTATCTGTGTTCATCATGTCCACCAAGACCATTCATGGGAACTCATAGTTCCAGAAGGCTGAATCGAAACGTTGGACATGAGAATCCCCTGGTGGACAGTTCCACAATGAAATTGACCACATCGTCTTCAATTGACGGTAATGCCTGACTGATGATGCTGTCATCCTAAAATTCCAAACAGGATCGGTCCACCGTCTCCTTCATGCAAAATTCTACTTCACACAATGGGGAGAAAAGGCTGCAAAGTTTAAGAAGAGAACTCCCAGAACAACCACCAACTGGGAACTCTTTGGCACCACTGTGGCAACATGGGAAGATACCATCATTGATGACATCGATGAAGAATACAACTGACTGGTTCAGCACCTCCATGATTGTGTGAAGAATGCCAAGAGAGAAAAAACACAAAAGGACACCTGTCTTCAAAAACTCTCCAGCTCATTCCGCCAATGTGGCAAGGTGCGAGCCTCAGGCAACCAAATGCTAACATCCAAGCTTGCTAAGCAGTGCAGAGAGGTGATAAAGGAAGACCTCAAAGAGAGAAGAGAAGAACAAGCAATATAAAACAATTTATTGAGAATCTGCTATGAGAGCAAGTTTAAGGGGTGGGTGGGAAAATTGGAGGTAACAGTGATGGGAAGGTGCAATGTTGGGATTGATGCTGGTTTACTGAATGTCTGTAAAAAATAGCCACGAGCTTTTTAATTGTATGTCTTTTAATTAATTGTATATCTCATGGTGGTATAATAAAATATTTAAAAAATAAATAAAATATTTAAAAAAAATAGCCATGAGCAAGGCAATCCCCCCCGCTGTACTTTTGCTCCCATCTGAAAACAAAGTATTGTTTATATTTTAGATTTGTCTCATATGCAATGATAAGTGTATCTATCACTCCCATTTCCTACATGTGACTCTGCATAAGATTCCTTGTGAGCAAAGTCAAGGATCCATATAACTTTGGGGGAATTTTAATTTTCAAGTGTTTTGCATCATTTAAAATGTATTTCTATGATTATTGCATGTTTTAATTTTACCATACTTTTGAAGCACCTCCTTGTCAATATATATTTTCAAAGACTGATCAGAAGCCCATGGATTAGCAGTGCTATTAGGATTCCACATTACAAGTGATCAACACCAAAGATGTGCTAATGAATATAATAGATGTTAGTCATGATTTTCAAATTGGTGAAATGACTGGATTCAGGATATATAGACTGACATATGGATTGTAAAAGTTGATGCTCTTGCATAATTAGGCAATAAAATCGTTGATGAAATTACTTTGCTCTAGAGTGAAATTTTGGCTTTGGGATTTCTTTCATGTTTATGTCTCACTCCATGCATAGGATTTCACTACTTTCTCTCTACTTGATGGTTAGCTGACCCTTGCCACTGGGAACTGCCTCAGAAAGCCTTTATCAAAGACATTTTTAAGGTATATGAAAAAATAGAGTAGGTATATTGTCAACCTTGAAAATTTTGTTAAATGGCAGTTGTTTAAAGCTTTACTAAGCAATATCTTCACTTGATAACTTGAATCCCGTTATTCATTGATTTGCTCGAGCAGGTGCCAGTAACATTTCCATTGGACCCTATCATGTGCCAATGTAGCCAAATGGCATCTGGTTGATTCAGGAATATGAAGAGCCTCAAACCGTTCCTTCAGGGTCTTGGCAAGGAAGTCTGACCATCTTGTAGGTGGGCCACCATGTGATCTTTTGACATACCGTGGGATCCAGTCGGTAACATCTCTAGTCCAGCGGTCATCTCCAAATCGCATTACATGTCCAGCCCATCTGATTTTCGATGCCTTGGCACACGAGACAGCGTCCCTGATTCTGGAATAGTGACGGAGGTTAGAACTCGGGATTTCTTCTCTCTCACTTGAATGAGGCGTGATATTCCAAGCATAGCTCTTTTAATTCCTCTCTGGGAGACCAGAATAGCATTTTCATCCTGCTTTCATAGGGCCCAGGTCTCTGAGGCATATGTTAATGCAGGGAGAATGGTGGAGTCAAAGAGATGTGCCCGGAGCCAGAGGTTGTTTGTCCTTTTAGCTATTTCTTCAATGCCTTTGAAGGCATTCCTTGCCGCTCTCTTTCTCCTGCGCAGCTCAGGTTTTAGGTCGTTCATCATGTTGACTTCTCGACCTAGGTACACATAACTGCTGCATTCAGAGATGTTCGTTCCATTGAGAGTGAATGGGGCCTCTGAATTGAGTTCATTTTTCATAAACATAGTTTTCTTTAGATTCAGCTGTAGACCCTATCTTTCCACATTCTCGGTCGAAGTCAGCCAGCATTTGTGCCGCTTGGCTAATGTTTGGTGTTATTAGAACGATGTCATCAGTGAAGCGGAGCTGGTGTAGTTGCCCACCCCCTCTACTCATCCCTCTGAGAGACCCCCACAAGGTAATGAGAGTATAGCACCCGCACATCAGAGCCTGGCAAGCTGTCCAATGCGTGTTCGATATGCCAAAACCAGTAGCAAAAATATTTATTTTCCTGACCCAGAAAGGTTCTTTAATATGGCAGCAGTAAGAAAGTCGAACAAGCAGTGCCTGATAAAAATTAATATCTAACCAAATTTATTCAAACACTAGCTTTAATGGGAGTATGTCAGGTGATAAGCACATTTCAAGGAAAAGAATCATCTCGCCCACCAAATTCTTTTTTCCTTTTGTTTACTTTTTGGCCACACCCAGTGTTGCTGGCTCTGCACTCAGAAATTACTCCTGAAGGTACTTGGGGGACCATATGGGATGCCAGCAATAGAACACAGGTTGGCTGCATGCAAGACAAACCCCCTACCCACTGGATTATCGCTCCGATACTATTGCTCACGAAATTCTAACCAATAGGCTACTAATACCCAACAGAAAACCCTATTAACAACCACAATAGTTAATCGTTTCCATGCTCATTGAGGAGTTCACAATGTTAAAATTTCCAGAAAGTTAAATTATAACATTCATAGTTATTTCCTAAGAAGTCAAATAACAAATAGTATTACTTGTATTGTATCAAGTGAACTATGAGTCTTCAAAAAATCAATTAATAGCTTTGTAGCAGTAGCAAATGTGATACAAATTAATTTCATCCAAAATGCAGTTGTAATTGTGTCATTTGAAATTTATCAAATGCTTATATAAATATCACTGTGAATTGAAGTTAAGTATACTATTAGGGAAGAAATCTGCATAAACATTACATGACAGAAATCCTATATCTGGACAGACAAGAAGTGTTTTAACTTGTTTCAGCAACTATAAATTGTTTCAGCAACTATATCATCCCCAAATATTTAAGTGTAGATAAATATATTTGCAAGATTTAATTTATTGCAGTACTAGTCTTGTAACAACTCCATAGTTAAGGTTTCTGAAAAGACAATCTTGGGCATAGAAAGCATACTTCTTTATTTCAGGAAGAGAAATCCCAAGAGGTTAATACTGCTAAAGTGTTTAGAAAAATGGCAAGGTGGAAAGGGAGATATTGTTTATTGAAATAATTGAATAAATTATGGAGAATAAAGGGGGATCAAATTAAGTTAGGAATAATTCAAATAGTTTTAGAATTAAAAACAACCTGGTATGATATTAACTTAGCAGTTACTAAAGGTGAAAGCAGAAAAGAATAAGAAAACAGTATGGTTTAAATGATTTATCCTGAAGTGAAAAGGAGATAGGAGGTAGTGGCAGAAGGAAACAAAGCTTTCTAGAGAATAGATTTATGCAGTCATAGCCAGGGCATGAATATATGAAGACAGCTGGCTCTTTCTTCACACTGCATCTGGGCTGCTGCTCCATCGGACGGCCACATGCAGTGTTGCTCTTCTCTTGCATCTTTACTTTTCTTTGTAAGTCAGAGACTTTATGTTTATCTACAGTGTGGCTGATTTTCTGCTTTTGAAATACCAATTATAAATCCAAGGTCTTAAAGTTTGGAATCAGTACTCAAATTCCAATTGTGACAGAATGTATTATATATTCAGATCCGCATAATGTCTTTTTAACAAAAACTAAGCAGTTAAAATTACACATAACAACTGTTGCAAAAATTTGGTATTAACTTGTATTAGTCATTGCTTTAAAAACTAATATTATAAAATAAAAATAAAGAAAATAAATAGTAATAAATGCTTGCCTGCTACGTGACAAGAATGAGGAATGGTGTAAATATTGTCTCCCTCTTTTAAAATTCTCTGAAGTGGATATTTAGTCTGCCTATTTTACAAGCAATGAAAAAAAATAAGTCTGATATAGTCTATGAAGCAGGGAAAGGTATATGAAAAGAAAATGGAAGTTTTTGGATCAATGACTAATATTCTGTGACATTATACTAAAATATTTCAAAATTTCTCCATGTGTTGCATTCTTTAGTGAATCACCTAATAAGCATATTATCCAAAGGAGGAGGAAAATATTTATCAAGCTTAACCTCAGAAGACACAGAAATGAATTACTTTGTAGAGTTGGCAAGTTGATTGAAAGTGGATGGAGCTATAGATATACCTATTTATCATTATTGCCAAAGGTGACACCCAGGCAAAAGTTTCAATCTAAATAATCTAGTTTACAATAGGGGGTCATGGACCTGTCTGAAACAAAAACAGGAAAAATGTTCTGTATCTGCTGTCAGTAACATTGAGGGTTGATGTTAAATGTTTCATAAACTCTATGGAATGATCACATGTTATTTAGTGGAGATCATTAGTATAGTAATATTTTTAATAAAAGAAAGTGCAAAAGTCATTAAAACACTTTGCATTTTATCAGTGTAGATTTTACTTAAGTTCAAATAAAATATTATCAAGATACTTATGGACACAATTTCTGATTTTCTGTTTTATATTTCCATTACTTATGGGGAAAAGCAGATTCAAACTCTGTCTTCAAATGCAATGGTTTTAAAAGTTAAATCTAAAAGTCAATAATAGCTATCCATTGCTACAAGTATGTACTGAATGGTGTTCATTCTCTATACAAAAATGTTTTATATCCCTGTTCTATGCAAATCCCTTTGAGGAAACAAATATGAATAAGACATAGACTGTGCTTTTGAAAATTTCTAGACTTAGAATAAGTTAGGAAATTCACACAAATAATTCTAACAGTGAGTAGAAGTGAAATCATCTCACAAAGAAGTAGAAATAAAATGCTATGGGTATTTGATACATCTGGTACTTTCTCTGCACAAGGATCTCATGTCCTTGTGAATTCTAACTGTCTGGGTTAGAATTCCACTTTGACTATTTATGATGATATTGGGTGCCTAATCACATTGACTCACTTTTATATTTATAAAAATGGCTGTAATTATAACTATTTCACTGTCAAAGGGTTAAAAGCATGCAAACATCTTTCACAGAAATCTTCAAAATTATGATTATAAAGATTATTTCAGCAAAGAACCTCATGTAACGCCATGTCTTAGAAGTTAGAAGGAAGACCTCTTCTAAACAGCTGAGATGGAAAGGCAACCATCATATTTAGATAATCACTGTATCACTGTATCACTGTCTTCCCGTTCATCATCGATTTGCTCGAGCGGGCCCCAGTAACATCTCCATATGTCCTGTTTCATGCTAGTAGATCCC
>JAJIBD010004505.1:0-23301 GCA_021461705.1 Cryptotis parvus | reverse complement strand
TAAATGCATGGGATGAGAAGCAACTACAAGAATATCCCACCCACACGGTAGATCCTGGCAAGCTACCTGTGTCATATGCTAAATACCAGTAACACTTAGAGACCTCATTCCCATGACCTGAATGGATGGTTTGAGGCTCTTCTTGTTCCTGGAGCGACAGATGCCCTCAGGCTACACTAGCTCAAAACAGGACATATGGAGATGTTACTAGTGCCCACTGGAGCAAATCTATGGGCAATGGGAAGACAAGTGATACAAGTGACAAGTGATCTTTGCATGTCATCTACACTGAAATAGAATCCAAGTTCATTCCACTTCATTGCTATCATAATATTTGTGTATGTACCATAATTTAGGTAACAATTACCTCATAGATGAAAATGTTTTTAATATACAGAAGTTACAACTAGCATCCCAATGAATGTTGTCATAAGATGTCTTATAATGATTTCATTGTTAATATCAGAAGTATGTGTTTGGGAGGTTATGAGCATCATAGACATGACTGATTACTCTAAAATTGCTTACTGAAATTGTGTTCTCATTGTTCATTCCTGAAGCTGGTCAATGTTTCACCTTGAGGCTGCCCTCTAGGTTTGGAAAGTTGTTTAACTGGCTCTAGAGATTGTGCACTGGATTTTTTGATGGAGATGAGAGGGGCCATTTGCAGTGTTTAATCTCTCACACTATCAATTAATATGAAGACAAACACTAGTTACATCACAGGTCATTGAGTATATTCCTATTGTGTAGCAGAATTATGTTTATTCATTTGTTAAAGTTTTTCTCTCCTTCCTCCACATTACCATATCATTTAGCATATAATATTCTCTTAGCAGTGATCTTTATATTATAGTATGCATGTCAACAACATTAGATGAGAGATTAATATTCTGAACATGTAGTAAATGAGAAAACTATTATATCCTGTGCTGCCTGAAGTAAGAGAGTATATGCCTACCTACTAGCCCTTGTCATTTAAATTCTCATAAAAATATTGGTGAAATAGCTCAACTGTGCTATTCAGTTTTCTGCATCTTGAACAAGAATAAGTAAATGTAAGTGTAAGAAAATTCCCCAAATCTCATGATTGCCTCTTTGTTGTAGATTTCCCACATTTCACCAAGGATATATATATTTTTCTTATATTCACTATCTAGAATAGTCAATAGTCACTAACTAGAGACAGACATGGGGCAGAGGTGCTACTGGCTCTCACTGTGCCCAGCTGCTCATGAGCTGCCCAGGAGGGATGGCAGGTTCTAGCCCTGGTCCGCCACCCCAGCAGAGCCTCACAACAAGCCAGATGACCCCCCACTCCATGAGAACCTCCATCTTCCACATCCAGACTTCCTCCTCGTCAGAATTCCACCCAGCAGACCAGCCTATCACAGTCTGGCTCATCGAGATCCATCCTGCTGCACTTTTTTTTAATCCGGCCCAGTTATGCTGATCCAGAGACAGACATGGGGCAGAGCTGTTACTGGCTGCAAAGTTTAAGAAGAGAACTCCCAGAACGACCACCAACTGGGAACTCTTTGGCACCATTGCAGCAACATGGGAAGATAACATCATTGATGACATCGATGAAGAATGCAACCGACTGTTTCAGCACCTCCATGATTGTGCGAAAAATGCTGAGAGAAAAGACACAAAAGAACGCCTGTCTTCAGAAACTCTCGAGCTCATTTGCCAACGTGGTAAGGCGCGAGCCTCAGGAGACCAAATGCTAATGTCCAAGCTTGCTAAACGGTGCAGAGAAGCGATAAAAGAAGACCTCAAAGACAGAAGAGCAGAAATAACGGAAGATGCAGCAGAGGCCGGGAAAAGCATTCGCACTGCCTGCCTGTCCTTCGCCAACTATAAGACCAAGATGACTGCCCTCCGATGCCCTGATGGATCTATCACATCTTCCAGAAAGGCAATGGAGAAGATTATACAGGACTTCTACTCAAATCTCTTTGATAGCCACATCTACCTGCCCACATACCAAATTCCACAGGATGGATATGTCATTCCCAAATGTTCTCCCTTCTGAAATCCGACATGCCATGTCGCTGGTAAAGAAGGGAACAGCACCAGGCCCAGACAAAGTCAGACCCGAACACCTGAAGAATCTGCCGTCGGTACTCATCAATACACTAGCTCGGCTGTTCACACGCTACCTGTCTAAATGCAAGGTGCCCTCCCAATGGAAAACCAGCAGGACACTTCTACTGTTCAAGAAGGGAGACATTAATGACATCGGTAACTATCGCCCCATCTGCCTGTTGTCTGTCATCTACAAGCTGTTTACACGAGTCATCCTGGAATAGGATTAGCAGAACACTAGATGAAGGACAACCATGCGAGCAAGCAGACTTCGGAAAGGATTCAGCACAATCTTCCATAACCACACAGTAACCAAGCTCATTGAGGTTTGTAGGGAGTACAAGATGCCGCTCTGGCTCACGTTCATTGATTTACAAAAAGCCTTTGATTCTGTGGAGACTGAAGCAGTCATCGAAGCCCTAGCCAAACACGGTGTTCAAACCCAATACATCAAGATCCTTCGTGAGCTGTATTACGGATTCACCACCAGGATCTCACCATTCTACAAATAAGTGATCATTAATGTGAAAAGAGGGGTTCAACAGGGTGATACCATTTCACCAAAACTCTTCAGTGCCACCCTCAAGAACATCATGCGACAATTAGAATGGGAAGGAATGGGAGTGAATATAGATGGTCGGCAACTACACCACCTCCACTTCGCTGATGACATCGTTCTAATAACACCAAATATTAGCCAAGTGGCACAAATGCTAGCTGATTTTGACCGAGAATGTGGAAAGATAGGTCTACAGCTGAATCTAAAGAAAACAATGTTCATGAAGAATGAACTAGTTCCTGAGGCCCCATTCACTCTCAATGGAACAAACATCTCTGAATGAAGCAGTTATGTGTACCTAGGTCGAGAAGTCAACATGATGAACGACCTGAAACCTGAGCTGCGCAGGAGAAAGAGAGCAGCATGGAATGCCTTCAAAGGCATCGAAGAAATAGCTAAAAGGACAAAGTACCTCCGGCTCTGGGCACATGTCTTTGACTCCACCATTCTCCCTGCATTAACATACGCCTCAGAGACCTGGGCCTTAGGAAAGCAGGATGAGAATGCTATTCGGGTCTCCCAGAGAGGAATCAAAAAGAGCTATGCTTGGAATATCACGCCTCACTCAAGTGAGAGAAGGAATCCGGAGTTCTGACCTCCGTCACTATTCCAGAATCAGGGATGCTGTCTCATTTGCCAAGGCATCGAAAATCAGATGGGCTGGACATGTAATGCGATTTAGAGACAACAGCTAGACTAGAGCCATTACCGACTGGATCCCACGGGATGTGAAAAGATCACGTGGCCGCCCACCTACAAGATGGTCAGACTTCCTTGTAAAGACCCTGAAGGAACGTTTTGAGCCTCTTCGTATTCCTGAATCAATCAGATGCCATTGGCGACGTGATAGGGTCCAATGGAAATGTTACTGACGCCCACTCAAGCAAATCGATGAATAACGGGATTCAAGTGATCAAGTGAAATTTAGTTTTTATTAGACTCTTACTGTTTACATACTTATATACATAATTTGCATATGTGCTTTCAAATGTAGATATATGTAAATGAAATATTTATGCTCTTTATTTGCAAGTGCTTATGAATTTTTTTTACTGCCTATTAGAAATTTGACTTAAACAATGTACTGATTAAGAGTCAGATTTTGCTAACAAAATATGTTTTATAGATAATATGTAAAGGGCTAGCTCAGTCAAGGTATACAGTGCAACATCACTTTTATCATATTAAGATAATATAATGTAAAAACAATGGATCTCATCTCCCTTACCATGAAGGAACCCTAAACACTGCAGTGCTAAGAAGGACTAGCAAGGTGAGGCTGATAAAATCTCAGGGCCAAACTAGACTGCAAAAACTAGGACTAAAATGACTGTTTATACTCTCAATGCCGTATGCTGGCATCTGAGGCATATATCGAGGACTTGATGGTACAAGCGAGAAGATCAAGTACAACATCATTGGTCTGACCAAGATGAGAAGAAGGCATCAATCACATCACGCCATTTTCTATACCAGAGAAGAGCTGTTCCTAGGAACATGTGATGAAAGAGGTGTTGGTAGTATCAATGTCCTTGTCAACACGAACCTGGCCATTAGCATTGATTCATTTGAGTGCCTAACAAAATGGATCAGACAGTTACACTTGAATAGATGTGGCTCATGGCGCCAGCAGTATCTATCTTAGTTGTCTACGCACCAACATCTGTTGGATGACAGGTTTAACTAGTTTGGGGGCTTTGCTGTTTTGCCCACTCACAGCTTAATCTACTTAAGCCAAGGTCCATTCTAATGAGATCTCTCTTCTATGTAAACACTGTAGAGGGTGTTGCAGTTACAGAAGTCACCTTGACTCTGAATAACTTCTGACTTATACATCTACTAAGACTTCTATGTTTTCTAGATTGGGCACAGCTCCTCTTTATGCCACTGCACTCAGAATGGGACAGTTAGAATTTACCAGGAGACTACTACCCTGGCTACGTTGAGACTATAGGAAGTTTATAGGAAGGATCATACTAGTTTGCTCTCAAGCAGGCGAGTGTGTCCCTTTCAGTCACGATCTCACGATCACAATCTTCCCGTTGATCATCTATTTGCTAGAGCGGGCACCAGTAATATCTCCATATGTTCTGTCTCATGCCAGTAGAGCCAGGGGCATCGGCTTGCTACAGGAACATAAGGAGCCTCAAACCATTATATTAGGTCATGGAAATGACCTAAATTATATTAGGAAATTCCTCAAGTTCCATGTAGAATTTCTCAAATTCTTCTTCCTTGTATGTGGATGTTTGTCAGTGATGCCACTGGGGTCCCCTACAGTGTAAGGACAAAAGTTCTCTTCTACCTCTGAGGACAGCAGGAGGACAGCATGGAAATGACCTAATATAATTTTTACTGGAATTTGGCATATCAAATACAACACGAGAAGCTTGCCAGGCTTGCCGAGCGGGAGGCAAACTCTTTTAAACACCTCCAAATAAAGCATTTATTGATGAACCACGCGGCGCAATTGGCTGCACGAGCCGGGCTGTTATGGGCTGGTCTGCTACCCTTTCAGTATACAGAGAAAAAGATACTCAGAATCACCCTGGTGCAGATAATAAATAAGAAGGGCCTTGTGGGTACCATCTAGATTACATGAAGCTCATGAAATGAAGATGTATTACTTTATACTAATTCTCTCTCTCAGTGTTTTATATAAGAGATAATTTCCATAGAAGGTCCTTGGCATAGCCTTTGTTTATACCTGCAATAGGATGTGGCACTGCCCTTCTACAATTTGTTTAAAGTTCTTTGTTGACACAACCATCCCTGTCACAGATCCAGATTACTTTGATGTATATAAGGGGACTGACTTGAGGTTCCTTGGCTTTTTGCTCCTTCTTTTGGTAGGACTCCTTTCGGGAGAGATCCTTTCTCTTTGGTAGGAGACTTAGGCTCTTTTGTATGGTCTAAGTTCGGACCAGAGCTAGAGTTCCTTCATTGGATTGCTGTGGATTGCTATTGGATTGCTGTGGAAGAGTTTTTGTACTATTAATAGCCTTTTTTGGAACTGTGTCGAACTAGTGAGTTTTCATCCATTCTCCTGCTGTCCTCAGAGGTAGAAGAGAACTTTTTTTTTTTTTTCACAGTTCCATAAAGCTGAATCTAAACACTGGCCATCGGAATCACCTGGTAGACAGTTCTACAATGAAATTGACCACATAGTATTCAATCAACAGTTTTACCTGAACTATGTTGCTGTTGTCCCAAAATTCCAAACAGGATAAGACCACCATCTCCTTTCTACAAAATTCTACTTCTCAGAACAGGGAGAAAGTACTGCAAAATTTTAGAAGAGAACTCCCAAAATGACCACCAACTGGAGCTATTTGGCCCCATTGCAGTAACATAGGATGATGCCATCATTGATGATATTGAAGAAGAATACAACATAGTGGTTCAGCACCTCCGCGATTGTGCAATGAATGCTGAGAGAGAGAAAGCCACAAAAGGACGCCTGTGTTCATAAGCTCTCAAGCAGCTCATTCACCAACATGGTAAGGCACAAGCCTAGGCATACATAAGCTAACGTCAAAGTTTGCAAAGCATTGCAGGGAAGCGACAAAGGAAGACCTCAAAGAGAGAATAGCAGCAATACTGGCCGCAGAAGCCTGGAAAAGCATACACAATGCCCACTTGTCCTTTGCCAACTAGAAGACCAAGATGAAGGCCTTCAATTTCATGATGAATGTATCACATCTTCCAGAAAGGCGAAGAAGATTATCCATGACTTCTACTCTTTTATCTTTGATAACCACGTCACCTGCCCACATACCAAATTACACAGGATGGAAATGTCATTCCCAATGTTTTCACTTCTGAAATCTGACACAGCATTTCATCAGTAAAGAAGTGAAAAGCACCCGGCCCAGAAAAAAGTCAGACCCAAACACCTGAAGAATATGCCGTCAGTACTCATTAATACACTGGCTAAACTCTTCACATGCTACTGTCTGAATGCAAGGTTCCTCCTAATGGAAAACCAGCAGGAGTTTCTACTGTTCAAGAAGGGAGATATCCATGACATTGGCAACTCTCACCCAATCTGCCTATTGTACATCATCTACAAGCTATTCACTGAAGTCATCCTGAACAGGATTGGCAGAACATTAGATTAAAGACAACCTGCCAACATGCTGGGTTCTGAAAAGGACTCAGTATAATTGACCTTATGCACACAGTAACCAAACTCATTGAGGTTTGTATGGAGTTCAATATGCCACTGTCTAACGTTCATTGATTTAAATAAAGCTATTGATTCTGTAGAGACTGAAGTGGTCATCGAAGCGCTAGCCAAACAGGACATTCAAACTCAATACATCAAGATCCTTCGTGAGCTGTATTATGGATTTACCACCAGGATCTCACCATTCTACAAAGAAGTGAACATCATTGTGACCCCTCAAAATAGGGGTCGGCAGTGTGATACCATTTCACCAAAAATCTTCAGTGCCACCCTTGAGAATGTCATGTGACAATTAGAATGAGAAGGAATGGGAATGAAGATAGGTGGTCAGCAACTACACCACCTTGGCTTCACTGATGACATCTTTCTAATAATACTAAACATTAGGCAAGCGGCACAAATTCTGGCTGACTTTCACTGAGAATGTGGAAAGATAGGTCTACAGCTGATAGCAACAAAACAATGTTCATAAAAACAGACTACTTCCGGATGCTCCATTCACTCTCAATGGAACAAATATTTCTAAATACAGTAGTTACGTGTACCTAGGTCAAGAACTTAACATGACCTAGCACCTGAGCTGCACAGATTGAAGAGAGCAGTGTGAAACTTCTTCAAAGCATCGAAGAAATAGCTGAAAGGACAAAGAATCTCCGGCTCCAGGCACATCTCTTCCACTCCACCTCCACTGGTCTCCCTGCATTAACATACACCTCAGGGACTTGGGCCCTATGAAAGCAGAATAGGAATGCAATTCGGGTCTCTGAAAGAGGAATCAAAAGAACTATGCTTGAATATTGCGCCTCACTAAAGTGAGAGAAGGAATCTAGAGTTTTGACTTCGGTCAACAATCGAGAGTCAGACATGCTGTCTTGTTTGCCAAGGCATTATAAATCAGATGAGCTGGACATGTAATGTGAATTGGAGATGACCTCTGGATTAGAGCCATTACCAATTAGATCCCACAGGATGTCAAAAGATCACGTGGTTGCCCACCTACAAGATTGTCAGACTTCTTGGTCAATACCCTGACTGAATGGTTTGAGGATCTTCATATTCCTGGAGCTGATACCATTGGAATACACAGGCACGTGACAGTGATGAATGGAAACATTACAGGTGCCCACTTGAGCAAGTCAACAAATAATGGGATGTCAAGTGATCAAGTGCTCAAGGTAATGATAACTTTCTTAGACATATATTAATCATATCAAAGATCATAGAGTTACTGAATGTTTATAAATGATAACATGGCACTTGTTTTTATAAAATCTGTTCCTATTGCTTGTTAATCCATAATACAGAAATTTGTTATAAAATAACCTATGAATAAGAATAAATAAACAAATTTGAAGTAGGAAGCATTTTTTAAATATAAATTTGTTTAAAATAATGCAGCATTCTATTAACTTACATCATATTACTTTAAATATGACTGTAAATGTATTTTCTAATTCAATATCCATCAAGATTTCAAATATGGTTTCTATAGAACAAATTCACAAATCATGGACATTTCTATCAACTAACTAATCTGTCAATGACTTAAATTCGTTTCAGTGAATATCTGATTAAAGGGCTAGATTTGTTTTACCAATAACCTTAGGTTATTTGATAATTATGTTTAGGCTCTCTGATCATTTATTTTATGCCTGATTTAGTAGTTATAAATTATGCAAAAGAAGTTCTATAGACGTTTACTTCATATTACTAAGATTGTATTTTCCTTGGTCTGCACATTAGTTTTGATGAGAAAATTTATAATGTAATGTTCAGATTAGTGTCTTCATTCTGGAACATATTGGTTAGAAAATCACAAATCTGTACTTGAGTTTCGGTAGACTTAAAATCATTAAAATAATCAAACCTTAGGCAGTTAGTGTAGATCTCTAAGTCACTTAAGCAGAAGACCATGAAATTGCATTTCTGCAACTTTGAGATGCAGAGTCTTTTAGAACTGATGTAAACAATATAAAAAAGTAAAAAAGTCTAATTAACTCATTTCTGACATTAGCTTACTCAGTATTCAGAGATATTGCTTATTCTGATGGAAGAGAACTGTTCAGTTATAACAAAGAATGTTACTATCATAACCAAAAGCATAATTCCCAGAGGTGTATGATTTATAAACAGGCAATTGAAATGAATTGTATTTTAGCATTAAACATGACTAATATCAAATATATTGGTCAGCTTGCTTAAAATTCATTCTTACATTCTAAACCTTGACTAGATAATTCATATACAAATGAGAAAATAATAAATATTGCCTCATAGACACTTCTAGAAGCTTACTAACTCGTCCTTTATTGTCTCTTACTAATAAATATCAAATTTTGGATGTTCTTATGCCATATTGCTTAAATGTATATAAAATTATAAACATTTATTCATCTTTAAACAATGTAAACATACAAATAGAAAGAACAATAATCAGTGGATATAAAAACAAAAGAGTCTAACTCATTTATGACAGAATTTTAATTAGAATTAAATATTAAATTTGTAATTAAGTTATGTTTTGTTTTGAGGCCACACCAGGCATTGTTCAGTGTTTACTGCTATCTCTATGCTCAGAGATCACTACTGAAAGTGCTTGGGTGACCATAATTGGTGCCTGGGATCCAACCCACAACTCCACCCAGCAGACCAGCCTATCACAGCCTGGCTCATAGAGATCTACCCTGCTGCAGTCTTTTTTTAATCCGGCCCAGGTATGCTGATCCAGAGACAGACATGGGGCAGAGCTGCTACTGGCTCTCCCTGTGCCCAGCTGCTCATGAGGTACCCGGAAGGGATGGCAGGTTCTTGCCCTGGCCTGCCACCCCAGCAGAGCCTCACAACAAGCCAGACAACCCCCACTCCATGAGGGCCTCCATTTTCCACACCCGACTTCCCCCTCCTCAGATCTCTACCCAGCAGACCAACCTATCACAGCCCGGCTCGTGCAGCTGCAAGTGGCAACGGTTCATCAATAAATGCTGGATTTTGAGATGACTACAAGATTATGCTACCCGCACTGCAGAGCCTGGCAAGCTACCCGTGTCGTATTTGATATGCCAAATACCAGTAACTGTTATAGACCTCATTCCCATGACCTGATGGAATGGTTTGAGTCTCTTTATGTTCCTGGAGCAAGCAGGTGCCCTTGGGCTCTACTTGCATGAGACAGGACATATGGAGATGTTACTGGTGCCCGCTCGAGCAAATCGATGATGAACGGGAAGACAGTGATACAGTGATATATGAAAAAGACTGGAAACTGTTGTTTTGACTGGGAAGTGGTTAAAAAGAAATACTTTTTCACTGATAGTGGGAATGTCATCTGGTTGAGTCTCTATAGAAAAAAAAAGTACTAAATTTCTTCCCTAAAAGTAAGTCTCTCATAAGATCCATATATACTATACCACCATAACTCTTTTTAAAAAATAAAGGAAAGGTATCACTTGTGTCACTTGTCTTCCCGTTGTTCATTGATTTGCTCGAGGGGGCACCAGTAATATCTCCATATATCCTGTCACATGCTACTTAGCCCAAGGGCATCCATCACTCCAGGAACATGAAGAGTCTCAAACCATTCCTTCAGGTCATGGCACTGAGATTTATAATTGTTACTGTTTTTTGGCATATGAAATAAGACACGGGTAGCTTGCTGGGCAGTGCTGTGTGGGTGGGATAATCTTGTAGTAGTCTCTCAATCTATTCTATAGTAGCCTCTCATTTATTTATGAAATTCACGACAGGGAAAGATCAGCTTTTCTGCTGGGTGGAACTCTGATGAGCTGTAGAGTCCAGATGTTAAAAAATGGTGTGCGGGTTCCTCTGGCTTCTTGTGAGGCTCTGCTGGGATGGTGGGCCAGGGCTAGAACCCGCCTTCCCTTCTTGGGGGTCTCATGATCATCTGGGCACTGAAAGAGCCAGTAGCAGCTCTGCCCCTTGTATCTGAGTCTCTCGATCAGACATACCTGGGCTTGAAGTAGACTGCTGTAGAGTGGGACTCTGATGAGCGGGGCTTGTGATCAGCTTTTCTGCTGGGTGGAGCTCTGATGAGCACAATTTATATTCATCTATATACATTCCTCTTATTTTATAGCCAGGATATAGACGCAATACAAATGTTCAGTTAAGTATAAATGGTTACAAATGCTGTGGTATATATATATATATATATATATATATATATATATATATATATATATATATATATATATATATATATATATCACAACAGAATACTACATAGCAGTTAGAAAAGAAAAGCTCATGTTGTTCACTGGGATATGGATGGAGGAAAGTGGACAGTATCATGTCAAAGTAAATCAGAGGGAGAAAGTCAAATATCAGATAGGCTTAGGCATCTATGTGATAGAGAGAGAAAAAAAAATTGGGAAAGAATGGGTAACACTGATCAGTGATGAAAAGTTGATCTTCAAATACAAAACAAATCACCAAACAATGCAGGAAGGGGCCTAGGAAAATATACTAGACATAACACAGAAAAATGGTTGAGAGATGTGGTCATTTTGGTGGTGGGAGATTGTACATTAATATCATAAGCTAACTCTACTGTAATTAAAGATAATAATTATGGAAAATTTTATTAAAATTACTTAGCCTCTTTTCCTCATATTTTGAATAATTGTTAAAAACATTAAGATGGACAGGGGCAAATAAATTGAATTGGAATTCTTTCATTATATTTTAATTTTGGGGGAAGTTTGCCTCTGGTCATCTGACCGCCTGAGTTGATTTCTAATATCCTGAAATAGCATACTTTATTTTTAATCCAGGCTTATGTTTGTATTTGTCAAGAGATGTTTTTCTTTATGATATAAATATTCCAGTATAACTAGAAAATGAAATCAAGTTGTTCCTCAACTCACTTTTAAAAGATTGAATGGAAATAACCAAAAGAACACTCAAGGATTAACATTCAATTTAAGAGGAATATATTTAATTTCATTATATATAGATGTTAAACATTTGCATCTATATATAAACAGATATACATTACATTGTATACCACCTATGAAAAATTAAATTTCTACTTTGGTGATGTGTATTAAAAATAATTATAAAGCTCTTTTTTATGCTTAAAACGTCATACTATGTATGAAGGAAAGATATATATCCCTGAATAACTTGATAGCATCTAAAAATGTAAATCTATTTAATTGCACAATATTTTTGTCTCCTATGTTAATAATTAAGTTATGACCATCTTGATGTGAGTAAGTACTATATTTTTAAATAATAGGGGCATTAATATTCATAATCTTCCCATGTGTTTCAGTGTCTTTTTCTCTCTTTTTGCTTTTTGGGGGTCATACCCAGCAATGCTTTGGGATTACTCCTCACTCTCTGTTTAGTAATAGTCCTGGCGGTGAGTGCGGGAGCATATGGTATGCCTGGGATAGAATGCAGGTCTGTTGTGTAGAAGGCAAGCACCATACTGACTGTACTATGGCTCTGGTCTCCTCTTTTGCTATCTGGCAATGTCTGCTAGATCTATACCAAGATTGTCCTTTATCATGCAACACTTAGGTACATAAACAAAATTAGAAATAGTAGGGGTATAACTGTCACTGTATCACTGTCTTCCGTTCATCATCGATTTGCTCGAGTGGGCACCAGTAACATCTCCATATGACCTGTCTCATGCAAGTAGAGTCCAAGGGCACCTAATTGCTCCAGGGTATAACTACCCTTATACTTTTATGAACCTTCATAGACACTTATACAATTAATACTTTTTGCTCACTTTTAAAAATTAATATTAGTTCCATTTAATATTTTTTTGTTCACACCCAGCAATCCTCACATGTTACTCCTGGCTCTGCACTCAGGAATTACTCCTGACTGAGCTCCGGGACCATATGGGATGACAAAGATCGAAGGCAGTTTTGCCACTTGCAAAGCAAATGTCATACGTACCCCCTGTGCTGTAGCTAGCTCCGGCCCCTTAAATAATTTTTGACTATTGACTTATGCAACTCCAGTTTTAGCTTGTGTTTCCATAGGCACTCTCTTAAGTTTTTGTCAGCAGGCATGATACGCAACTTTATTAGAAAGTTCAAGATGACAGATTTTGTTTTTTTTTTTATTCTCCTGAGCACCCTTAGTAGCCGCCTGACTTTTATGCACCTTCGTCTCTTCCACACCCCCCTAGTTCATGGCTCTTGAAGTTCCTACATATTAGTTATTAACTAAGAATGGGATTCAGAAGTAAGGAATATTCAATGACCAGCAGATTCCTTGAACACATCGCTTTTGTTGGAGTGTCTCCAAAAGAAATGCTTAACAAAACATCACTTCCTTAAACAGTATCATGGCTGAGTCTCTTAGACACTACAGGGTGGCACCCCAACAAGTTTTACCTATGAGGCACCAAGAGGATTTCTTTGTCATGCATTTAACCATGTGTATGTCTTCTCAGTCAAACCTGTGTGCATCTTTCTTTCTTTCTTTTTTTTCTTTTTTTTTTTTTTTGCTTTTTTGGGTTAAGCCCAACGATTCTCCAGGGTTATTCCTGCCTCTTCTTTAGGAATTACTCCTGGCAGTGCTCGGGGTACCATACGGGATGCCAGGGATCAAACCCAGGTTGGCTGTGCATGCAAGGCAAGTGCCCTACCCACTGTGCTATGGCTCTGGCCCCGATGTGTGGACCTTTTTAGTGAGTGTTCTTTCTTTAATCAAAGTGTGAGAGACTGTTTAATGTTTATCTTTAGTGTTTAATCTATATGTTTTTCTTACAAGTATAGATTATATTACTACAAACATTGATATAGCTAATATTTCCTTACTGTGAGTTTTCTTTGTTCAAATAACTATATAGTCAATCCCAGTGATGGACCCAGGCTGATCTATGATTATATTCCCTTTAATCATCAACATTCCAAGATATCTGTTGAAAGCATTAGTTGATTAATTCATGCATTATATATGGACATCAAGTTTTTATTTCATGCACAGTTCATTTAGGTTAGAGTAGGAGAAAGAAAAACAGATTTTTTCCATTGGTAATAGAACTAAACAGCAAAAAAGTGTATATTTATAACATCATTATTTCTTAAAATTTAAATAACAATTAACTATTTAACTTATGTGGTTAGTATTTTCAAAGCCCATTATTCTTGCAAGCACAAGTGGACAATCCCTTTTTATTTCTTAGGTGAATACTTATTTATCATTCAATGAAATATAGCATATTTCTTGGTCATTGAAGATGTCTTACTGGTGAGATTTGGATCAACTGGATGTTATGATTTAAATTATTTTTAACTTAAAATGTCAAATCAAACTTAATTTTCCTATAAAATTTTTACTTAATCTTTAACACATTTTTGGTGCATTATTAATTCTGGATAAATGTGCCCATAACTCATCATGAAGGAATTACTTGGAGACATAAAAATTGCATTAAAGAACAGCTGTTGTATTGCTAAAAGCAATGTATCAGGGCATACACGTGGTAACATGAAACATAGAGCTGATTAATTATGCATCCTTGTTATAGTAATTTTAGCTTTATGATAAGTGCCACCTTATTTAGTAAGATAATTCAGCATATTCTTTGTACAATAAACTTATCAAAGCAAATAAGAAGCTATTAAGTTATTAACACTAGATTGATCTCTATAGATTAAAAATCAATTATTTTAGAATCGAGTATGAAGGTACAGTGATTTAATACATACCTTGCTCTCACACCTGCCCCTTCATCCCCAGTTATCTCCTACAAGAATGGAAAACGTGTCACTAATGATTAACCTGAATTAACAAATTATTTCTATCCACAGTTTACAGTCTACATCAGATTTTACTCACAGTGTTACTCATCACAGATTTGAACAATTTTATAATCACTTATATATGCTACTAATACAGAAGTTTGATTAACCTCCTTAAAATTATCTAAACTATTTTTCTCTTTTCCACATGTTGATCTCATAGAATATTAATCACTTCAAATTTTATTATTTCACTCATTAAATGCATTTCTGATTCTTTCACTTTTTTCCATGCCCTTAGTTCATTTCTTCAAGTTGTGAGTAACATTATAAATGAACCACACATCATTTTTCCATTTCTCTGTTGAAAGGTATCTTGAATGCTTCTGATTTGATGAGTAATCATCATTCCTGTGCAGAATTTTCCATGAACAGATATTTTCTATATATTTGGTAAATACGAAAGATTATGCTTCCTGCTGGGTAATATGATGAGAATATTTCATTTCATAAAAATTAACCAACCTGCCTTCAAATATGGCTGTTCTGTTTAATTTCAAACCAAAAATTAGTGTTCTGATTGCCTCAGTAATTCACAACATTCGTTAACATCATTGTTCTAGGACTTTGGGCATTATGATAGGTACACGGAGAAAAGCCACTGCTCCTTTAATTGCAGTTCACTGAAAACATATAACAAATAGCATCTTATCATGTTCTTAGTTTGGCATAGGTTAATGCCCTTGATCCATTTTTTATCTATATTTATTTTTTCTTCTGTTGAATTTTTAAAGTAACTTATAGAGGCGAAGGTAATAGTTCAAGGGTGAGGGGTAAACGACTTGCATGTTTTCGCAGTTACAGTAGAATTAGACTCTCCATTTCATGTCCTGTAGAAAAGTGTTGGGGAGAGGCCTAAGAGAGGGGTATAGCGAGTAAGATTTATACAAGGCAGATCCCATTTTTATACCTGGCACTTATATAGTCTTCTAACATTGTCGGGAATGATTCCTGAATGCTGAAATGCGAATAAGCCCTGAGCACTGATTGGTGTGCCTCCCTAAAGTAAATGACACTCTTGGGTATAGCTCAGGGAGGCCTTCACAGCATACTAGTTGTGCCTCTTCGTGATCCCTCATGCCCTGGTTACATTTACCCTTTTGAATATGGGCCAGACTCTGTGATGTGAGGTGATATCTCATTGTTGTTCTGATTTGCATCTCTCTGATGATTAGTGATTATGAGCATTTTTTCATGTGCCTTTTGGCCATTAGAATTTCTTCCTTGTCAAAGTTTCTGTTCATCTCTTCTCCCCATTTTTTTATGGGGTTGGCTATTTTCTTCTTACATAGCTGTACCAGTACCTGATATATCCTGGATATTAACCCCTTATCACATGGGTATTGGGTGAATATTCTTTCCCATGCTGTGGACTGCCTTTGTATCTTAGTCACTGTTTCTTTTGAGGTGCAGAAGCTCTTTAGTTTCATGTAGTCCCATATGTTTATCTTTTCTTCTAGTTGCTTTGTTAATGGTGTTTCACCTTTGAGGATGTCTTTAGCTTCAATGTCATGGAGGGTTTTTCCTATATTTTCTTCAACGTGCTTTATGGATTCAAGTCTGATATTGAGATCTTTAATCCATTTTGATCTGATTTTTGTGCAAGGTGTTAGACACAGGTACAAATTCATTTTTTTTATATGTAGCTGTCCAGTTTTCCCAGCACCACTTGTTGAAGAGGCTTTCCTTACTCCAGTTTGGACTCTTTGCACCTTTATCAAAGATTAACTGATCATGTCTTTGAGGGTGGGTGTCAGGATACTGAACTCTATTCCATAGATCCACAGGTCTGTTTTTATTCCAGTACCACAGTGTTTTTATTACTGCTGCTTTGTAGTACAGTTGAGGTTAGGAAAGGTGATGCCTCCCATCTTCTTTTTCCCAAGGATTGCTTTAGCTATCCGTGGGGGTTTATTACTCCATAAGAATTTCAGGAGTGTTTGGTCAATTTCTTTAAAAGAATGTCATGCGTATCCTTATAGGAACCGCATTGAATCTGTACAAAGCTCTAGGGAGTATTACCATCTTGACAATGTTAATTCTCCCCATCCATGAGCAGGGAATGTGTTTCCATTTCCTCGTATCCTCTTTGATTTCTTGAAGCAGTGTCTTGTAGTTCTCTTTGTGTATGTCCTTTACACACTTGGTTAAGCTGATTCCTAGGTATTTGATTTTCTGTGCTACAATTGTGAATGGAATTGATTTCTTAATATCCCTTTCTTCTCTTTTATTATTTGTGTATAGGAAAGCCACCGACTTTTTGGGTATTGATTTTGTACCCTGCCACTCTACTATACATATCTATTGTTTCTAAGAGTTTTTGGCTGAGAGTTTAGGGTTCTCTAAGTACAATATCATGTCATCTGCAAATAATGATAGCTTGATTTCTTCCTTGTCTATCTGGATGCCCTTAATGTCCTTTTCTTCTCTGATTGCTATGGTGAGTACTTCCAGTACTATATTGAATAAAAGAGGTGAGAGTGGGCAACCTTGTCATGTTCCTGATCTTAAGGGGAAGGCTTTCAATTTTCCCCATTGAGAATGATACTTGCTGTGGGCTTTTGGTAGATGGCTTTGACAATCTTGAAGAAGCTTCCTTCAATTCCCATTTTTTGGAGGGTTTTAATCATGAATGGGTGCTGGATCTTGTCAAATGCTTTTTCTGCATCTATCGATAGGATCATATGGTTTTTATTTTTTCTCTTATTGATGTGATGTATTATGTTGATTGATTTGCGAATGTTGAACCATCCTTGCATTCCCAGGATGAATCCTACTTGGTCATGATGTATGATCTTTTTGATGAGTCTTTGGATTCTGTTTGCTAGTATTTTGTTGAAGATCTTAGCGTCTGTGTTAATCAAGGAGATTGGTCTGTAATTTTCCTTCTTTGTGTTGTCTCTCCCTGCTTTGGGTATCAGGGTGATGTGTGCCTCGTAGAAGCTGTCTGGGAATGTTTCTGTTTCTTCTATTTCCTGGAAGAGCTTGAACAGGACAGGCAGTAGGTCCTCCTTAAAGGTTTGGTAGAATTCTCTAGTGAACCCATCTGGACCTGGGCTTTTATGTTTCGGCAGACTTTTAATTACTGTTTCAATTTCCTCTATGGCGATAAGCTTATTCAGGTATTGGAGGTCTTCTTGTTTCAATCGTGAGAGGTTATAGGACTTCAGGAATTTATCCATTTCTTCTAGGTTCTCATGTTTCGTGGCATACAGATTCTCGAAGTAATCTTTGATGATCTTTTGGATTTTTGTCCTTTCTGTTGTGATGTCACCATTTTCATTTCTGATTCTGTTTATTTGGGTCCTCTCTTTCCCTGTCCTTACAGGTCTTGCCAGTGGCTTGTCGATCTTGTTTAATTTTTTCAAAGAACCAGCTCTTGGTTTCATCAATCTTTCAGATTTTTTTTTTTGATTTCCAGCTCATTAATTTCCTCCCTAAGTTTTATTATTTCCTTCCTTTTTGCCCGGATTGGGCTTCTTTTGTTGGTCTTTTTCTAATATTTTGAGCTGTGAGGTCAGGTTATTTATGTGGTCCCTTTCTTGTTTCCTGGTGAATGCTTGCAGAGCTATGAACTTTCCTCTTATCACAGCTTTTGCTGTGTCCCACAAGTTCTGATAGTTGGTGTCTTCATTGTCATTTGTTTCTAGGAATCTTTGGATTTCCTGTTTGATTTGTTCTATGACCCATTGGTTGTTCAGCAGTGAGCTTTTCAGTTTCCAGGTGTTTGGTTTGACTCCCTGCTTCTACTGCTTCTATGTATGGTAAACTACTATTTTCAGTGCATCATGATCTGAAAAGATAGTCAACACAATTTCTATCTTTTTATTTTGTTGAGGTATGCTTTGTGGCTCAGTATGTGGTCTATCTTGGAGAATGTTCCATGTGCACTGGAAAAAAATGTGTATTCAGCTTTTTTGGGATGAAAAGCCCTCTATATATCAACCAACTCTCTTTCTTCTATTTCTTCCTTCAGGTCCAGTATTTCCCTGGTGAGTTTCAGTCTCGTCGATGTATCCATAGTCGATAAGGCAGTGTTGAAATCTCTGACTATTATTGTGCTACTGTTAATGTCTTCTTTGAGGTCTATTAATAGTCATTTTAAGTAATTTGCTGGCCCCTCGTTTGGCGCATATATGTTTAGTAGTGTGATTTCTTCCTGGTATACATACCCCTTAATTATTAAGAAATGGCCTTCATTGTCCCTTTTAACCTTTTTCAGCCTGAATTCTATATTTTCAGACACGAGTATGGCCACACCCGCCTTTTTGGAGGAGTTGCTTGCGTGGAGAATGGTCTTCCAGCCTTTGACTTTGAGTCTGTGTTTGCTCTGATTATTCAGATGTGTTTCTTGTAGGCAGCAGAATGTTGGATTTAGTTTCTTAATCCATTTTGCCACCCTATGTCTCTTAATTGGTGCATTTAGACCGTTGACGTTGAGAGAGATTATTGTCATTGGATTTTGTGCCATCTTCCTGTTTAAATTTGTTGTGGTTTTGGGTTGTCTTATTTTACAATAGACCCTTCAATCCTTATTTTAATGTTGGTTTTGAGTCTATGAATTTCCTGAGCTGTTGTTTATCCGTGAAGTTGTGTATCTTTCCTTCACATCGAAAGTAAGTTTAGCTGGGTAAAGAATTCTTGGTGAAGCCTATAGTTCATTGAGTCTTTTCACAATATCCCACCATTGTTTTCGGGCTTGGAGTGTTTCACCTGAGAAGTCAGCTGTAAATTTCAGGGATGCTCCTTTGTATGTGATTTCTTTCTTTGGTCTTGCTGCTTTCAGTATTCTATCTCTAACTATCGTTTTTGTCATTTTTATAAGGATGTGTCTTGGAGTATTCTTATTGGGGTTTCTTTTAGCTGGTATCCTACGGGCCTCCTGTATGTCAGAGCATGCTTTCTTTAGTTCAGGGAACTTCTCAGCGATGATAGTTTTGACAGTTTCTTCTTCATCAGGGTTTTCTTCTTGCCCTTCTGGGACCCCAATGATGCATATGTTGTTCCTTTTGGCTTCACCCTGATTTTCTCTGGTAGTCTGTTTGTTGATTGGGAGTCTTTTCTCCATCTTCTGGTGTTGTCTACAGAATCTCTGAACCTCGTCTTCGAGATCACTAATTCTTTCTTCAGTAGCAGTTTCTCTGCTTTGGAGGCCTTCCCCTGTGTTTTTCAGTTCACTTGATCACTTGATCAATTGATCACTTGAATCCCATTATTCATCGATTTGCTCGAGCGGGCGCCAGTAACATTTCCATTGGACCCTATCACGTGCCAATGTAGCCCAATGGCATCTGGTTGATTCAGGAATATGAAGAGCCTCAAACTGTTCCTTCAGGGTCTTAACAAGGAAGTCTGACCATCTTGTAGGTGGGCGGCCATGTGATATTTTGACATCCCGTGGGATCCAGTCGGTAATGGCTCTAGTCCAGCGGTTGTCTCCAAATCGCATTACATGTCCAGCCCATCTGATTTTCGATGCCTTGGCAAACGACAGCGTCCCTGATTCTGGAATAGTGACAGAGGTCAGAAGTCCGATTCCTTCTCTCACTTGAGTGAGGCGTGATATTCCAAGCATAGCTCTTTCGATGCCTCTCTGGGAGACCCGAATAGCATTCTCATCCTGCTTTCGTAGGGCCCAGGTCTCTGAGGCGTATGTTAATGCAGGGAGAACGGTGGAGTTCAAGAGATGTGCCCGGAGCCGGAGGTTCTTTGTCCTTTTAGCTATTTCTTCGATGCCTTTGAAGGCATTCCATGCTGCTCTCTTCCTCCTGTGCAGCTCAGGTTTTAGGTCGTTCATCATGTTGACTTCTCGACCTAGGTACACATAACTGCTGCATTCAGAGATGTTTGTTCCATTGAGAGTGAATGGGGCCTCTGGAACTAGTTCATTTCTCATGAACATAGTTTTCTTCAGATTCAGCTGTAGACCTACCTTTCCACATTCTCGGTCAAAGTCAGCCAGCATTTGTGCCGCTTGGCTAATGTTTGGTGTTATTAGAACGATGTCATCAGCGAAGCGGAGGTGGTGTGAGTTGCCGGCCATCTATCTTCACTCCCATTCCTTCCCATTCTAATTGTCTCATGATGTTCTCGAGGGTGGCACTGAAGAGTTTTGGTGAGATGGTATCACCCTGTCGAACCCCTCTTTTGACATCAATGATCACTTCTTTGTAGAATGGTGAGATCCTGGTGGTGAATCCGTAATACAGCTCACGTAGGACCTTGATGTATTGGGTTTGAACACCCTGTTTGACTAGGGCTTCGATGACTGCTTCAGTCTCCACAGAATCAAAGGCTTTCTGTAAATCAATGAACGTGAGACAGAGTGGCATCTTGTACTCCCTACAAACCTCAATGAGCTTGGTTACTGTGTGGATATGGTCGATTGTGCTGAATCCTTTCCGAAAACCTGCTTGCTCGCATGGTTGTCCTTCATCTAGTGTTCTGCTAATCCTGTTCAGGATGACTCATGTAAACAGCTTGTAGATGACAGACAACAGGCAGATGGGGCGATAGTTGCCGATGTCGTGAATGTCTCCCTTCTTGAACAGTAGAACTGTCCTGCTGGTTTTCCATTGGGAGGGCACCTTGCATTCGGACAGGTAGCGTGTGAACAGCCGAGCTAGTGTATTGATGAATACCGACGGCAGATTCTTCAGGTGTTCGGGTCTGACTTTGTCTGGGCTTGGTGCTGTTCCCTTCTTTACCGATGAGATGGCATGTCGGATTTCAGAAGGGAGAACGTTGGGAATGACATATCCATCCTGTGGAATTTGGTATGTGGGCAGGTGGATGTGGCTATCAAAGAGATTTGAGTAGAAGTCCTGGATAATCTTCTCCATTGCCTTTCTGGAAGATGTGATAGATCCATCAGGGCGTTGGAGGGCAGTCATCTTGGTCTTATAGTTGGCGAAGGACAGGCGGGCAGTATGAATGCTTTTCCCGGCTTCTGCTGCATCTTCCAGTATTTCTGCTCTTCTGTCTTTGAGGTCTGCTTTTTATCGCTTCTCTCGCACTATTTAGCAAGCTTGGACGTTAGCATTTGGTCTCCTGAGGCTCGCGCCTTGCCACGTTGGCGAATGAGCTCAAGAGTTTCTGAAGACAAGCCGTCCTTTTGTGTCTTTCTCTCTCTCGGCATTCTTCGCACAATCATGGAGGTGCTGAACCAGTCGGTTGTATTCTTCATCGATGTCATCAATGATGGTATCTTTCCATGTTGCCACAATGGTGCCAAAGAGTTCCCAGTTGGTGGTCGTCTGGGAGTTCTCTTCTTAAACTTTGCAGCCTTTTCTCCCCATTGCGGGAAGTAGAATTTTGCACGAAGGAGACGGTGGTCCGATCCTGTCTGGAATTTGGGGGACGACAGCAACATCGGTCAGACAAAACCGTCGATTGAAGATGATGTGGTCAATTTCATTGTGGAAATGTCCGCCAGGAGATTCCCATGTCCAACGTTTCGCTTCAGCCTTCTGAAACTGTGAGTTCCCATGAATAGTCTTGGTGGACATGATGAACTCCAGATAGTCTCTCACCCTGTTCGTTCCATTCTAGGCCATGGGTCCCGATGTGGAGTTCTTCAGCCGATCTTCTCGGTCCTATCTTGGCATTAAAATCATCAACTATGATCTTGTAGAATGTGTGATCTTTTTATAGAACTCCTCCAATTCCATGTAGAATTTCTCAATTTCATCTTCTTTGTATGTGGATATGGTGCATAGACAATGAAGATAGAAATTGCTGGCAGTGCGCCACATCTCCTCAAGTGTAATCGTCCTATTTGGTTTGTTAGGCATTCAAATGAATCAATGTTGACAGCCATGTTCGTGTTGACAAGGGCACCAACGCCACCGACGCCTCTTTCATCACATTTTCCAAGGAACAATTCTTCCGGTTTCAAATACAGCATGATGCGACTGGCGCTTCTCGTCTCAGTCAGACCAATGATGTCGTACTTGATCTTTCTTGCTTGCAGCATCAGATCCTCAATATATGCTTCCGTTGCCAGTGTACATACATTGAAAGTACAGACAGTCATTTTAGTCCTTCTTCGCTTTTGCAGCCTAGGACAGCCTTGAAATTTTATCAGGCACTGCTTGTTTGCCTTTCTTACTGCTGCCGTATTAAGGGCTCTTTCGGGTCAGGAAAATAAACATTTTTGTTACTGGATTTGGCATATCGAACACGCATCGGACAGCTTGCCAGGCTCTGCCATGCGGGCACTATATTCTCATTACTTTGGGGCTCTCTCAGAGGGGTGGGTAGAATATTTGTGGTAGTTTGAGGTAAATCACGCGGCCACATACTGGCCATGTGCAACGGGAAAGCTGGTTTCTGCTCTGCCGGGTGTACCTGTGTCTTTAGGCTCAAGCATTCCTGGGTTTGAAATACTCTCCCTCTGAAGGGCGGTCTCTGCAGGGCGGGTCCTTGTAGGCTGGGTTTCTGACAAGCTGGGCTGAGACTGGATTAATCTGTGGGCTGGAGACTGGATTAGTATGCTGGTGGAGATCTTACCAGCTGCAGAATGTGGATTGTGACACAGATTGCTGCCAGCAAGGTGTGGCGGTTTCTCTGGGCTCCTCCGAGGCTCCCATCGGGATGGTGGACTCGGGTCGGAAGTTGCTCTCGTGGGTCCATGGAGTGCAGGGGGTTCAACAGGGAAAGCTGGTTTCTGC
>JAJIBD010004504.1:0-93096 GCA_021461705.1 Cryptotis parvus | reverse complement strand
CACTACAGAGAAAGTGCCCACAAAAATAAAAATTGATCAGGAATTTAAAGCCAGGATGAAAATTCCAGTGTAATCATCAAATCAAGCTAATGTTGTAGGTTGTTTGAACCAGTTTCTTACATATATAGCATAACTTAAAAAATAAGGTCTGAACCTGATATTCCTGGCCTGTCCTGTTATTCTTACCTGTTAATCTTTGATTTTGCCCCTTCTTAACAGTTTGTCTTTTCTCGCTGGGAAAAATGATCTTTCAGAATTGTAATGAGGAAACAAGATATGCAAAGTATTTATTAAGGGCCTAGCGAAAGGATATAAAAAATGTCAATGGCATATTTGATATGCCAAAAACCAGTAACAATTAAGGACCTCATTCCCATGACCTGAAGGAATGGTTTGAGGCTCTTCGTGTTCCTGGAGCAGATGCCCTTGGGCTACACTTGCTTGCAACAGGACTTTTGGAGATGTTACTAGTGCCCGCTCGAGTAAATCGATGAACAACAGAAAGGCAAGTGAAAGGATATCTTTTAACAGTAATACTATTCTTTTGATACATGTATTTCCTCTCTCAAAATTTAGTACATCTTAGGATAGAATCTATGTTGGTCATTTTTTTTTTGCTTTTCCCTATTCACCCTTAGATGGTTGGTCATAAATATTTTCTAAGACCTCGATTATAGGGACTCATGGATAGCTCCATGTCAAAGCACCTGCCTTGCGAGAGATCAAATTTGTTCTTTGATGCCCAGCACTGTTGTAGTTATGATCTCCCCGCACCCACCGAGCAAGCACTACAATCAAGCATGTGACCCCTGGTCTCCGAACCACCACCCAAAAGGGAAAGGGCAGATTTGATTACTGAAACTGATTACCCACAAATATTTAATCCTAATTATCTCAAAATTCATTTCTCTCTCTCTCTCTCTCTCTCTTAGAACCTGCCATAGAGGCAGGCTAGGGGAAGGTGGGAGGGAATCGTGGACACCGGTGGTGGGAAATGGGCACTGGTGGAGGGATGGGTGCTGAAACACTGTATGACCGAAACCCAAACATGAACATCTTTGTAAATGTATATCTCATGGTGGTATAATAAAATATTTTAAACCTTTGATCAAGAGCAACATATCAATCTCCACAGGTAACAAAATTAAAAATGTGTTATTCTCTGGTAGCAACTGGTGCTGAAACAAATTCAGAAATGCCGAATTATTTTGATGCACAACCAGGGCCAGCATTTCAAGCCCGAGAGGGGAGGACATCAGCCAACAGTTTACACCAGCAAACAGTTCACTTCTAAATGTATTCCTCAGAGCCAACACCTGCCCTATTCTCAGTTCCTCAGTGTAAATTCACACCCCTTTTCTTCTAAAGAGCATGTTATATATACACCTCCAATTAGCACATCTCAAAGAACAATCAGGTCTGTATTGGACTGTGAGTGCCTCAAAAAATAGGCACAAGACCACACACTTCCCTATCAGCTCCCTCAGTTGTTAAATTCACTTTAGGCAGATAACCACATAGTTGAGGAGAGCCCTTTCCCTAGCTATAATGAGCATACTAAGAACCTAAGCTAACTTGATTTTAGGATGGGCCTCTGGCCTCCTTTGCCCCCAAATATCCCCCAAACAAAAGCTGAAGCATGGGGGTGGAAGCGTCATAAGTCTCTCTCCAGTCTTTCCAAAATTTTTTTTTTTTTTTTTTTTGCTTTTTTGGGGTTGCACCCAGCAATGCTCAGGGGGCTACTCCTGGCTCTTTGCTCAGGAATTATTCCTGGCGGTGCTCGGGGAGACCATATGGGTTGCTGGGGATCGAACCGGGTCGGCGGCGTGCAAGGCAAACGTCCTACCCGCTGTGCTATGGCTCCGGCCCTCTCCCAAATTCTTAAGCCTACAATTGTCTTTGGGGCCCAACACGGCTGCACTGAAACAGCAGCACACTGAGGTCTGAACCATGAGGCACACTGTGCTGAACGTGGCTGAGAATTTCCCAAGTAAAATCTGTCCTCTGTGTTTTCCAACTTGCAGCCAAAAAGCACCACAGGTATGACACAGTAAAGTTCATTGCCATTGTTAAGGGCTTTACTTCATCCCACTAGTTGCTAGTTCTTGGTCATAAAATGTTTTTTTCTTGGGGCAGAGCAATAGTACAGCAGGTAGAGCATGTCTTGCACCTGGCCCACTTGAGTTCAATCCTTGCCACCCCTGAGCATCGCCAGGAGTAAGGACTGAGCATCAGTGTGTGGGTTACCCTAAAAGCAAAATAAATAAGTTTTTCCCCCTTCTCCCTCCGTCACTGAGATTGCCATGTCACTAGTTACTTCTGCTTGCTTAGGGGTTCATTTTCTTCTAATAGTTTTTGTTCACAGGCACATCTTGTGCGTGTCTATTTTAATTCACCTCCCCCTTCACAGCCTTTCTTTCCTTCCATACTTGCGAGCACCACCTGTCCATCCACATGTGGACCATGGAGACAAAGAGAGTGAGTTGGTTGTTTGGCTCCAACCCTGGCCGTGACGGAGATGATCAGTCGTAGGCACTGGCTATTGAATCTTGTTTTGTTTCAACAGTGAAACTCCATTTTAAACACTAGTTTCATTACTCTTTAGGAGCTGAAATTCTGGCTGCTTCTAAGACGTACAGGACCAACTCTGGTCCCTAGAATCAGGGAACTTACTACTCTGTATTTCTTTTGTTTGGGCTCACACTGGCAGTACTGAGGGTTCCATGTGGTACCTGACCTGTTGTACCTTTTCTCTGGCCCCGACTTTGCATTGCCAAGGCGTGGAAATGTTCTGCTTCCGGACAGAGTACTTTCAAGTTTTCAGGTTTTTTAAAATTATTTTTCCTACTCTAGCTGTCCAAACAGGCAAATTTGGGTGCTTGAATAGGTCAACAACTTAAGGCAAGTACCATAATTAAGTAGAATAAAAGCTGTTCTGCTTTGGACAAAATGAAGGTCGATGTTTGCTGGCAAGAAATCCTCAAGAGCACAAAATCCGGACTCCAGCAGCAAGGTCAGCAGCACTGTGCTGTGCTCACGGGACTTCACTTCTCCTCAACTTTCACAAAACCCACGGCAGAAGGCAGCAGGGATGCCTGTACAATGGATGCTTGCCTATGTAAACATCCCACAAATCACCTAAGATTCAGCCGGTTTAATATAAAATGTTTTTAATTGTTTTTGAAAACATTTATAAAACAATTTTTTGAGCACTTTCAATAAAAAAAGAGAACTGAACTGCTACTGCAATATTCGACTACTGTAGTTTCAGCAGGTACACAGACAACAAAACACTGGGGGATATCTGATCTTTTCTTCTTTCGCACTAAATGAAAACATGAAACAGGGCTTCTTTTCGTCATTTATGGTGTAGTAAAGCACATTATACTACAAGACTATTATATGAACCTCAGATGCACTGCACAAAAAAACACTTTCCTTCTTTTCAGTTCAAAAGTCAGTGCTTATTGCAAATACATTTGCAAAATTATTTACTTCATGAAATCTTATCATGATAAACATTATGTAAAATGTTTCAAACATCAAAACAATGAAAATAATCCAAGAAAAGAACATATTCAACAATAACTAAGCAGAATTAGTAAACATAAAAAAAGTGATTAACTTGTGAATAACTATGCTTACCTGGTTATCATGAACCAGTTTCAATACAGCCAAGAAAAAAAGAGTGGTTACAGGAATACCTAGTACTGTACAAGATAAGTCAGTAACACTCATGCACATTTGTGATCATGTATTAACATGGTGAAGCAAACTAAACTTAATTCTTCCTGCTGTAATATTCTCATGTAAGAGAATAAGAAATAGAAATATCTCATTGAGATCAATGCACATTGCTACATAAGACAATTTTATCTGTCACTTTGATGACATTTTGTCTTTTCATAATGAAACACATTTAAAAACTTTAATCTGTGGACTGCATTGGTTGCATTTATCCTAAGAGATGTGCCTACCACAGGTTCAACAAATTTAGTGCAATATATGAACTCCAGAAAGTTTGTTGGACGAATTCAACCAAATTTAAAGTGTTTGCTGCAATACTGTACATGGGGTTAAAAATCCTCCAGTCTTTATATTTTTATCAAAAAAGATTCCATTATTTTTATGTTTGTAGGAAGCTAATAAATGTAAACAGGGATTAGAATGGCCGCAAAAATCTCCTTTTCGAGTTATCTCATAGAGAAAGCCTCCCATCATTTGTTACAAGAAGAAATCACACAGTTTCCTTTGGGTATTGAGTACTTTGGTGTGCAGTGGCGCTGTGTCTCAATGTACAGTGAAGAAATAACTAGTATCAAGAAAAAAAATCTAACAGATCATCAAATCAAGATAACAGCAAACATACACAAATGCCAATAACTAGGACGTTATCAATATATAAATCTCTGAGCCAACCCTAGCACCATTTATTTATCAAAATGTTAATACCCTACCTTGCAAATTTAGTGAATGATGAAACCTTATTAAATTAAACCCTTCATCATTCTTGTTAAATATTCATTGATTGTAGTTTTCTGATTGGCTTCCTAATTAAAGTATAGGAAAACTTAGCTAGATTCAAGGTAGCACAGCAACGGTTTAATATTAGCTTTAAAGAGCGAAATGGCGATTTTTAATCTCTTTGAAAATGATTTTGAAACTCACTAAGTGGAACTGTCAACTAGTGAGCTGATTTTGTTAACATGAAATTCATAAATAACTTCATAAAACAAAATGAGAGCCATAGAGAGAAACATTTTAAAACAAATCCTGAGTGCTTTTTTGCAATTGTGGCTATCACAATAAATTAAGCATGTAATAAAATGCTCCTCTTCTTCAAGTATTAGTTATATCCCCTTTGTTTTATCAGAGATATAAAGATTTGTGGCTTCAGACCTTAGGTGGTATGTTTTTGTTCAGTTTTTTAATGCTATCTCCCTCCTGTTTGTTTTCAAATGGATCCTATAAACAAGATGTATTTATTGAATTCAGGAGGAATGAAAAAAAAATCAATCAACTGAAGGCTTAAGAATTTTGCAATTAAAGATTCCTCAAGATATAATTATACGTAGATTTTAGTGTGTGCATGCAGCCATTGTGAAAGAAAATGTTTTATTTTCCTTCCAAATTCCCCAATCTCAAGTACATAAACAGAAAACAATTTCCTAGCACGCTTGTGTTTATTCTATAAAATTACAATGTCTGGAGTTATTTGGTGTGTGTGTGTGTGTGTGTATGTGTGTGTGTGTGTGTGTGTGTGTGTGTGTGTGCATGCGCGCATGTTTCTGAGTGCCATATTAAAAAATCAACATTTTGAAATAAGAACTAATGCAAGGTCACAAATACAAATGGCTACTAGTTTTTCCTTTTAAAAGTTTTAGTGCTGCTTCTGCTTTCCTTAAATTAATATTGAATTTTCCATTATTTTCTCCTATTTAAGCCCTTCATTGCAGGTGCAAATGGTACTGAAGTCCCAGAAAGTCCTACAGAGATTTTTCATTCTACAGTAGCTCTATGCTTCAAGCTTAAATACTTAAAATAACCTGAATATTATCCCTGTTCCAAGGAAGACCTTCTTGTCTACAGTTCACCTTAGCTATGATTTCATATCTAAAAAAGATAATGCCAAAAACAGAAAAAAATAGCCTACCTCTCTAAACGATGTGCATATCAACCAGTGAATAAAATAAACTTATACAAAATAAAGATCTAAACTGCTCTTGTAAAAGCCGGTTAGTCAATTGTTTCCTAGAAACAATGTGATGAAATGGGGGAACACTGTAGAATTTAAAACCTAACACTTGTTCTCCATCACCCACTGTCTCCGAAGTCATAAGAACTGAGGCAAGCCTAGCCAATTCCTACTTGAAGAAGAAACCACTTCTGCAGCAAACTCTTTTAAAATGTCACAATTAATAGTGTTTCTGCTGCGGGAGGCACTTCCATTAAGACAAATACAATACATACGTCTTTAGATACAGTGTGCTACATAGTATAAAAACACAATTTAACCCAACATTTCAACGGCAGGGTGGTCCTTGCTTTCTATCCACTCAAAACCAGTTGGAGTCACAGAGCTCATAGATTCACTGCAAATCTGCTGAAATAATGGGTCATTCTTTAATTCTTCCAGTGTAGCTTCATCATCTTGTCCCTGCTGACGGCCTGGATCAAACAGTAGATTTGGGTCTAAAGTGTTCAAATCATTGATGCTGCCTGAGAGCTCGGATGACAATCTGAGATCACTAGAGAAATCAGAGGCAGCACTGGCGAGGTCAGGTGCAACCTGGCCCACCAACGGCTGGCTGGTTTGCAAGCTGTCTCCACTCAAAAGGTCTTTAACAGTGCTCGTGAAGTCTAACTGCTGATCTCCAATTTCGGATTGTGCTTGATTATCTTCAGGAGAAAAGCTGATCTGATCGGTGCTATTGGTTTTGGTGAGGTAAGATGGTGTTTGGAATTCATAAACCGAAGTGCTGGAATCGATCATATTCTGTGAGTTGGCACTAGGGAAAACTGGGGATGTCTCTAAGATCTGAGTGAGATTCATCCGGGCTGTGTAATTGGAGGGCAGGTTGTTCATGCCCAAACCTCTTACTGCATCATCGTTGTCAGAATCCAGTTTGTTCAACAAAACGTTGGTTATTTTTTTATTGTTTGTTTGCTTCTGAAGCGCATTGGGGAAAGCCGTCTGCATCATGACTGTCAAGGGAACCGACTGGCTTCTCTGAGCTAGGTTGTTGGCACAGGAGTCTGCGTGGAACGTTTGTGAAAACATGAACTTCCGGGGTCACTGGACTTCCAAAGGGGGTCACGTTGGAGCGGGGATGTTGGACACCGGGTAGAGGGTGCTTCCGCTAAGGTTCCGCTGGCGATGGACTGCAGGGCTCACGCTCCGGCATCTGAAGTTGCCGCTGGTGGATGAATTTGTTCCTTTATTATCAAGTGGGGCAGGGACAGCAAAACCCTCCCTGTTTGTTGGTGTTATTCACGGCAGCACCCTGATGTTGCACAGGAGAGACAGGAGTTACACGGCCAAAGTGAGTGTCGAGGTGCCTGGCTTGAGCTTGGTAGGACTGTCCCGGCAGCGAAAGCGTGAGGTTTCCTGAAACGGTCCTCTACTAGCTCCTGATAGCTTGGGAGGATGCCATGGCCAGAGACTGACGAACTGCTCACCCCACTATACCCATTGTTCATCCACTCAAGCTTGGTTTTGTCAGGGTGCGTGGCCATGGGTCTCTGCATTGGCTTCACAGGACTACTCGAGACAATACTGGCATCGTGATACGCCATGCTGGAACTTATCGGGGTGAAGGCGAATGGATTCCTGCACTCCACAGGGCTGGGAGGGACGCTGCTGCTGCAGTTGGAATGCGGAGTCCCGATGGGTGTGTGCCGACTGCTTCCTAGGGCACTATCCACGGGGGTGGTCTGGGCCAGCCTCGAGCAAGGGCTCTCCGGACAGGCCCTGGGAGCCAGCAATCATTTCTGAGGTGGGGGTGGGGGTAGGGGTAGGGGTGGGCGTGGGGGGTGGGGTGGGGGGTAGGGGTGTGGATTGGAGTGCCGTTGCTGTGGATCGGATGGTAGAAGTGGGTGCTGGAGGTGTGAGAAGACGCGGGGCGCCCGGTGTCACTGACTGACTCTGGAGGGCCATTCCCAGGCAGCTGCCGTAGGCGTGAGGGTTGTTCATGGCCATTTGCTGCTCCATAAGCACCAGTTCCTCCACGATACTGTCTTGGCGTGAGCTCATCGTCAAAGGGAAAGTAGCTATCATGCGTCTGTGAGACCGAAGGCTCAAACTCCTTCAGCTCGGACTGGAGAGGTAACTGATCCGTGGAAGGCGCCGGCGTCTGACTCAGCGGAGACTCTTGGATCTGGCCGTGCAGCTGCTGGGGATACGCATCCTGGGGTAGCCCTTCCAGCTCCCAAACTGACTTCTCTAACTTCGCTGATGTCGGGGTGCTCAGGCATCGCCCCCCACACCGACGGCCTGCGGTCTTCACAGCTGGCAGACAGGAACTTCGGGATCCTTCGTGACCTGCTGCCATTCACTTGGGTTGAAGCTGCCATCAGACTTGGAGTCACTGTCCAGCAGGAAGACACTCCCTTCCAAGTTTCACTTTGATATCTGGAGAGGACGATGGTGTAGTGGGCGGTTCGAAGCCAAGTCCGAGGGAAGAAGAGCAGAAGAATTCATGGGTGGGTTTGCCATGAGGTGGGGGCTGACACTGACGGGAAGTGCACCAGGAGCGCAGCACCTGCTGTGACACTTTCTGTTGTCCCTGAATTTGGAACCGTGTGGTCTTTACCACTGCCTGGTTTCTGGTCTTCAACAACTGCGGAAAGCTGTTCCACAATGGGCTTCTTGATGGGAGGCACCTGGGACTCTTGCAAAGCCGAAGACAGCCGTTTCGTGGACTTTTAGTACACACTTCGCGTCTTTGTTTGCCGGGTCACCACTAGGCGGTGAGTTGGTGCTGGTGAGAGTTAAGTTGGGTGCAGTCCCGGAGAGGCCCGCCGGGCTTTGATCACTGCCTGGTGCCACGCCGGCTGGGATTCGCTGCAGCGGCTCTTCCATTTGGTCCTCTGGCCACAGACTTTTGTTGCTTTTACTTCAACTACCCCTTCACTGGAAGGTTTCTGCACGGCTCCATCTGGCGTACCTTTCTGTCCCAGAAGGGCACTGGGTGTCGTTTTGGGAGCTTTACTCCCCTCCGAGTTCTCTTGGCACTGGACCGCATGCTGCTCGTCTGAGGAAATCTCAGGTTCCATCTTGACTTCCACGGCAGAAGACCCCCACTGCTGCTGCTCTTGGATCCAGGAGACTGGAGTGAGACGACAGAGCCATTTTTGATCTGCGGGGAAGGTCCTCGATTCTTCTGTTGTTCCCGGAGCACTGTTTGCTGAGGCAGACTGTTTCACAGGGGCACTGCTGTTGCTGGCTGTAAGGGAGATTGCTGTCATCTTCACCACGTTCAGAGAGCTCATGTGAGAAGTGGGCACGACCGCAGTCTTGATGGGGCTGCTCGTGAACAGGACAGTTGTTGGGGAGCGGATGGTGAGAGCACTGGTGTTAGCCGGTTTGGGCAGGATCTGAGGGTACCGGTGTCGGGCAGAGCGGTCCCCACCAGGACTGGCTGGAACGTTCTGAGGAGTCTTTGGTGCCTGTTTCACAGACTGCATGTGCTGAGTGACCACCTGAACGTTGAGGGGAAGAACTTTTGCCATCAGAAGAACTCATCGGACTAGGGGAAGTTACCAACTGCCTGGTTCGCTGGACCTGTTGGGTGAGAAACATAAGAGAAAACCATGAAGCAAATCTCGGATAGAAACAGTGACTCATGCGTATAGGAGGAGGAAATTCTGTATGTATCTGTGTGGCATCAGGGGAGTTAATAAAGGTAACACTAAAAGGAATAAAAAACAGAATTTCTGATATTAAGAGTTTCCTTGCCAAGCATCCGCATGAGGTACAAGAACACAGTGGATGAAGCGCAGTGTAAGGAAGTTACGCATCAGGAGAAAATTAAAGTCGCTGCACATCTGAAGATTAAAGTCGTTCAGTTAGCGAGATTAAGACCGTCACACTGGTGATAAACACATGCCAGTGTGATGGTTTTTAGGGCCTTTATATGAAGGGGAGAGACAATCTCCAAGGAACAGGGACTACAGAGCTGTCTCCTTGGCCTGTGGCCGGAAGGCGACTCTTCCACAGGAAAGCCTCCTGGTAACTGGGTCTGACCTGGAGGTCAGGGCTAGGTTTCCATGGATAAGAGCTCTGAGAAACCACGGTCTCCCTATGTCCGCTCTGAGGTGAACAGCACAAGAGAGTGCTCGCCATGCTTTAATCTCAGAAGGATGCCATTAAATACTGACCGTCACAGAGAAAGGAAAGCAAAGTAAAATATTTCCATCATAATGTTATCAATAGTGTGTCAATGCTTGCATTAGTGTGATGCACTCTCATTCAAGAGCTTCACTTAGGTGAGGCAGGAGAAGTACAGACAAGGAAACAGAGCGAGTTGCTGAGACACCGGGCCCCAACAGCAAGCCAGAAAGAAAGGTTGGCATGACAATGCTATCAGTGTACATCATTATCTACTTCAGCTACATATTGGGAAGATTTTAGAAAGTTTGCAATTGTGGCACCTTGGATTAGCTACAGATGAAAAACAGTAAAATGACTCATCTCTTTCATAAAGCTCAGACTGGTTACGGGCATTCTTTATACATGTTAGGAGCTTTGAATTTTTATGTATACATTTCATATTTCAGTTCACTTTGTGATCAACAACCTGTATATTGTCAATGGGTTGATGCGGAAACTGGTCTGTGATCAAAGAACTTGTTTGACACACTTGTCTCCTTTTTTCCTATCACTCTTAGTTTTCCCCATCCCAGAAAGGCCAACATTACCGGAATGGGACTAGGGACAGCAGCCACAACGATGCCAATAGGCTGAGGAGAGAGGATCGCGGGTTCCCGTTAGGGAGACTCGTCACTCCATTGGTGGTGGCACCTTCTGACTTTTTGCTGAGGAGTCTCCTGGCAGAGGGGACTGTAGTTTCTGTTCTTGCTGTTTCTTCTGGATTTTGCGTTGCAACTGCTGTTTAGCATCAATAGGAGATGGCAGAGTCTTCACTTGAGGTTGAAAGGAATTACTTTCAGCTGTAGGTACAAAAGCAGAAGGCTGGGTAATTCCTTTAATTCCTGAAAATAAACAGAAAGGAAAGCTAAAATAAATACTTTGACATGCAGAAGGCGGTTACAATGCAATTTTTTGGAATATGTAGCCATCTACTGGACAAAGAAACCCAAACCAGCCGTTATGGTTCAACTTGGAAATAGTTTCAGTTATGGTAAGTAAAGATAAATAAGATTTTGAAGAGTAGCAGTGATAGCACAAATGCAGAAAAGGCAAGACTGTCAACAAAACTGTCAACAAAAGCACATTTTATCAGTCAGTGTCAGTTAATGTCTTTCTCCTCTTTCCAGTACAGAAACTTGTGCATTTTCAAGACTTTGGTACTATAGCCCTCAATACCTAAGGTCATCTGTATCTTAGAAAAATTCTGTATGAGGAAAACCAGTCTTAAATTTGATCAGAAACTCATGAAAAAGTTTAACTGCTTCTGCATAGTTAGTCTAGTGTGATCTTGGGAATATTAAGCAATTTCTTGAGGTTAAGAGTGCTATCTTTTCTCAGGTCATATTGTAAAACATCAGAAAACTGGGTGGGGGAGGGCAGTGGACCTCATCCTCAGGGACTTACTCCTGGCAGCATGGGGGACCCAATGCAGTGCCAGGACTAAAACTGGGGCCGGTCTCAGGAAAGCCAAACTCCTTAATCCCTGTATAACCTCTCAGCTCCTAAGGAAACTTTTAAGAGCAGTAAGGAGAGCACTACCAAGGAAAGAGTGACAAATCTTAATTTGAGAAAAATTACTGATGTAGTTCAACAGGTTTCTTAAAAAGCTAACTCCACACTTCGGGCGTGGCATGAGCAGCAAGGGGAGGAAAGGCAGGGGACAGAGTCCTGGGGTACAGTGCTCTTCAACTCCTGGCCCAGCCTGCTTTCTGCTAGCTCCTGCAGCAAGAGCCCAGGGAGAGGAGTGAGCGTGCACCTTCCCACACACGCCGTCTTCCACAGCCCTCATCTTCTGACCCTCTCTCACCAAGGTGCACTCTCTTCTCTTCAAATGCATTTTGAGTCACAGCACTCTCAATACTTCTCCCACCTGCGTCCCGAAGCCTCTGCCAACAGTTCAGAGCTTGGCTCCCTATACCTCCTGCCAGGGTTTCTGGACGGAAACAAATTCCAAACAGCTGACTTACAAAAGGACATTTGTAACACAACCTGTTCTGACCACAGAGACTGTATGTCTAAAAAAGACAAATTCACCTTCAACGAAAACACTACCAAGGATATTTCAAACACACACACACACACACACACACACACACACACACACACAGGACAAAGGTTTAGGAAGACTTCGAGATTCTAAAACACTTAAAAATATTGTTCCATATGAATTTCAAATGTTTGGCCAATTTCTTTGAAAAATGTCATGGGTATCCTTATAAGGACTGCACTCAATCAGTATAGTGCTTTAGGGAGTATTGCCATTTCGACAATGTTGATTCTCCCAATCTATGAACAGGGAATGTGTTTCCTTTACCTCTTGTCCTCTCTTATTTCCTGAAGCAGCATTTTATAGTTTTCATTGTACAGGTCCTTTACGTCCTTAGTTAGGCTAATTCTGGGGTACTTGATTTTCTGAGGCATGATTGTGAATGGGATTTTTTTTTAAATATCACTTTCTTCTGTTATTTGTATATAAGAAAGCCACAGACTTTTCATTCTGTAACCTGCCAATACCTACTATACCAATCTATTGTTTCTAGGAGCTCTTTGGTAAAGAGTTTAAGGTCCTCTAAATATAGTATCATGTCATCTGCAAAAAAAAAAAAAAAAGATGGCTTGATTTCTTCTCTTCCTATCTGGATGTCCTTAATATCTTTCTTCCCTAACTGCTGTGGCCAGTGTTATGTTAATTAGAAGTGGTGAGAGCGGCAACCTTGTCTTGCTCCTGATCTTAAGGGAAGGGTTTTAATTTCTCCCCATTGAGAATAATGCTTGCTGTGGGGTTGTGGTAGATGGCTTTGATGAAATTGAGGAACATTCCTTCAATTCCCATTTTGTGGAGAGTTTTTATTATGCATGGATGCTGGATCTTGTCAAACTCTTTCAACTGATAAAAAAACAACCAGTGCTGGCATGGATGCTGGAAGAAAGGAACTCTTATTCATTGTTGGTGGAATGTCGACTGATATAGCCTTTTTGGAAAGCAATATGGACTGTCACTGTCTTCCCGTTCATTATCGATTTGCTCGAGCGGGCACCAGTAACATCTCCATATGACCTGTCTCATACAAGTAGAGCCCAAGGGCACCTGCTTGCTCCAGGAACATAAAGAGTCTGTCTCAAAACCATTCCATCAGGTCATGGGAATGAGGTCTATAATTATTACTGGTATCTGGCATATCAAATACGACATGGGTAGCTTGCCAGGCTCTGCTGCGCCGGTAGCATACTCTAGTAGTCATCTCAAAATCCAGAATTTATCGATGAGCTGGGCTGGGATAGGCTGGTCTGCTGGGTGGAGTTCTGATGAGGGGGAAGTCCAGATGTGGAAAATGGAGGTCCCTCATAGAGTGGGGGTCGTCTGGCTTATTGTGAGACTCGGCTGAGGTGGCGGGCCAGGGGCTAGACCTGCCTCCTCCCGGCCAGGAGCTGGGGCAGTGAGAGAGTCTGCCCTATGTCTGTCTCTGGATCGCATCAAGCCGGATTAAAAGACTGCGGGTGGATCCGGGCGGGCTGTGTAGGCTGGTCTGCTGGGTGGAGTTCTGATGGGGGAAGTCTGGATGTGGAAATGGAGGTCCTCATGGAGTGGGGGGGTGCTGGCTTATTGTGAGACTCGGCTGAGGTGGCGGGCCAGGGCTAGAACCTGCCATCCCCTCCCGGGCGCCTCATGAGCAGCTGGGCACAGTGAGAGCCAGTAGCAGCTCTGCCCTATGTCTGTCTCTGGATCAGCATACCAAGGCCGGATTAAAAAAAGACTGCAGCAGGGTGGATCTCGATGAGCTGGGCTGTGATAGGCTGGTCTGCTGGGTGGAGTTCTGATGAAGGGGAAGTCTGATGTGGAAAATGGAGGTCCTCATGGAGTGGGGGGGTCGTCTGGCTTGTTGTGAGGCTCTGCTGGGGTGGCGGGCCAGGGCTAGAACCTGCCATCCCTCCCGGCGCCTCATGAGCAGCTGGGCACAGTGAGAGCCAGTAGCAGCTCTGCCCCATGTCTGTCTCTGGATCAGCATACCAAGGCTGGATTAAAAAAGACTGCAGCAGGGTGGATCTCCTCCAAAAACTAGAAACTGAGCTCCCATTTGACCAAGCTGAGAAAATACCTTGGGAGCCCAAAATCACAAAGCAGAAACACCATCTGTACTTCTATGTTCATAGCAGCACTATTCACAATAGTCGGAATCTGGAAACAACCTGAGTGCCTGGGAACAGATGACTGGATAAAGAAACTATGGTACATCTACACAGTAGAATAGTATGCAGCTGTTAGGAAAAACGAATTATGAAATTTGCCTATAAATGGATGGACATGGAGAATACCATGTTGAGTGAAATTAGCCAGAGGGAAAAGGACAGATATAGAAAGACTGCATTCATTTGCAGGATGTCAGTAAGACTTGTCAGTGGGTGGAATCTACCCCAAGTGTATGGGAATCTGAAGTTAGGTAAGACAGAGAAGGGATCAGGGTACTAATAACTGTTGGAAATGATAATACCAACCTAGAACTGAATTGAACATAGGCAAATGGATATACATGATAACCTCTAAAAAGCCATAATGTGTAAGAGAAGGGAGAGAGAAACAGAGAAAGATAAAAGAGATAGAAAAAGAGAGAGAGAGAGAGGAGAGAGAGAGAGAGAGAGAGAGAGAGAGAGAGAGAGAGAGAGAGAGAGAGAGAGAGAGAGAGAGAGAGAGAGAGAGAGAGAGAGAAGAGGAAAAGTGCCTGCCATAGAGGCAGGCTGGGGAAAGGGGAGAGGAAATCAGGGGATACTGGTGATAGGAAATGTGCACTGGTGGAGGGATGGGTGTTGAAACACTGTATGACTGAAACCTAATCATGAACAATTTTGTAATTGTATCTCTTGGTGGTATAACAAAATAAAAAAAATTAAAAAATAAATGACAAGTCTTTAGCTTAAATTTAAGTAATCCTGTAGGTGCTAGTAGCAACTGGAGAAAGCTGAAAGGCCCTATTGGGTATGTTGTGTGTGTGTGAGGAATAAGAAAAATAAACAAACCTTATTCTGCAGAAGATAAGACAATAGTATGTGTAATGGAGTTTACCTGGGCTTTGAAGACTTAGAAATCAGGACTTAAACCCTTAAATCAATTATCTGCCCATGAAATAAATTACTTGACCTCACTGACAATGGGAGTAAATATCACCGACTCTGTAGGGCTCTGGCGAACACAGGATTCAGATGGCCTGGCTACTCCTAGTTGGAGGTAATCAACACTGCCCTGGCTCTATCCTGCTCCGAGAGCCTAAGGCAACAATCCAGGTCATACAGTCTGTAACATGAAAAAGTGTGACAGGGTCTGTTTTAAAGTTGTTTTTTGTTTGTCTGTTCTTTGGGTCTGTGCTCAGAGCTTACTCCTGGCTCTGTGCTCAGAGAACACTATGGAGTGCTGGGGATCAAACTGAAGGTGACAGCATGCAAGGCAAGTGCCTAAACTCCTGTATAAACTCTCTGCCCCTCCATGACAAGGTTCTTATAAGAGATTATTTTGCTGAACTCTATCAAAAATACATCCCTCCCCCGTTTCCAATAGTTACATGTGATGTAAGAAAAGGATTATTAAAATGAAGATTACAAAAGCAATTTGAGACCAAAATTTCAGATGACAAAAACCAACTTTTTTAAAAAAATGTTTTGGTTTTTCTTTGGTTTGGGGGCCATCTGCGCCCAGTAGCGCTCAGGGTCCACTCCTGGTTGGGCAAAGGGGATGATATGGGGTGTCAGGGATAGGAAAACCCAGGTCAGATGCATGCGAGGCAAGCGTCCTACCTGTTATACTGTCTCTCTAGCCTCAGATTTTAATATTTTTCACATGAATCATCTCTGGAAAATAGACTTCATGGTAATACAATTTTTCAAAGAAACTATCATTTCTTAGTATTTAGGTTACAATGTCCTAAGATGACTTATCTTATAAGCATTAGTGTCTGAGACAGAAGTACTGCAAGTAATTTTCAATTTAATCTTTTGTTGTTGTTTTTTTTGTTTGCTTTGTTTCTGGCCACACCAGACAGTGCCCTGGAGCTATTCCTGACGGGTCCCTGGGGTCTCCTATCAGTGCTGGGGATCAAAGTTGGGCCTAATGCAAGCCAAGCATAAGCTCAGACCACTGGGCTATCTCTGTGGCCCTTAGTCTTAGTTTTGTCATACTTATTCAAGTAGTTTAACATGCTTAAAAGTATTTGTGCACATGTCCTTTACATTTGAAAGCAGCAGTGATATGTTCAGGAGATCAACTTACCAAAAACAAAACGACAACTTTAAACTTTACAATAAAAGGACTCTCACTGTATGATAAGCCCATGTGAGTTTACTGCTGAGAGGGAGATGACTCCCGGCCAGCACGAACAAGGCAAGGACATTCTTTGACCAATCTCTCCTTGCTACAGCCTTTAACATGTCACCACAAGACCAACCCCTGCGCGCCACAAAGGCGGTGTACCTGGCAGTGCGGCCGCCATCACAGACAGCGCTGCCATGGACTTGGTGCCTATATAGTGACTCTTCACGAGGAAGCGGGCTAATTCCAGGACTGTGTCAAACGGCTGGCTCAGCACCTTCTGGGCCCACTCACACGCCAGGTGGCAAGCAGAAGAGATGACTTCCTCGTCAATATTCTGCTGCCCAGAAGGTTCGGTTCCTTCCAGCTAAATAAAGGAAAAGAGAAAAGGTAAACTTTTAAGAGGATTCACAGAAACTACACTGAAGCATGGGTAGGACATACATTCTCAATGACAGACACGATAAGGTCTAAGTCTGCTGGCCAAAGCAGTAGGGACACGAGTTGGGCTTGCTGTCCACAAAGAGGCCTAAAGGCCGTCCGTGCACTCACAGAATAGAATGGCTGGGAACAAACGCACCAACAGGTCTTCTGAATCTTTCACATAAAATCCCCCAAATAAAACTGTCATGAGTCAGATTTCTCTTTCAAAACACGTGCCCTCTAGACACTATTCTACCCTTTATTCTTCCTCCTGGTAACATCTATACCATATTAATATACGTCATGAATATAACTCTATGTCTCAACTCTAGACCACTAGCTCACTACATGGATCTGCCACAAGCTGAGTATTCTGGGGGCCATAGCTTTGTGAAAGGAAGTTCCCAGTTGCTGGGCTTTAGTCAAAGGAGACTACTGCAGGAGGCATTTCAATATTGACCTGAAGGTACAATTCTTGTTAAAAAGAAAATTCTTACCCCATCTCCAGTTTTGTGAAAGTCGAGATTGGGCAGTGTCGGCATATGGACAAAAGCTTTTTTCCGTAGCCCACTGTAGCAATATGTAATAAGCAATTAAGGCCTAAAGCATTCTCAGTGAAGCTGCTCACGTCATCACCACTTTGCGAAGAAAACCCATACATGAAAGGAGAGTGCCATCAACATAATACCCAGTAAGAAAAACCAGAATATAGGAACACAGGATACTTTTACTTTTGAAACCAGAATATTACGGTTTTAAATGAAGTAAAAATGGTTCTCATCTGTTATAAATTTTATGAATAAATAATTCCTCCTAGGCCTGCCAGGCGTCAGTCACAAACAGGTTAGGAGAGAAGTAGCAGATGGAAACCTGGCACCGAGAAGGGAAACTTCAGCCCAGGGCACTGGAACCAAAACAGCTCCTCTAAGTGTCACAAGGCTTTTAACCTTTTCCTTTCTCTTTTTCCACTGAAACACACAGGATTATCACCCACAACATGCCAAAGACACAGCAAGGCACTTCCGTGTGTGATCAGGAGACAAGGGCAGGTCATACAACAAGTAGCTAGAGAACCCCTGGGGTCATTTTAGAAAACAGGTTCTCTTTGCTTGCATCTCTCTGCACCCTAATGTGTACAATGAAGACTCAGAGTGTCTATCTGGGACCGGGAACTCATTCCAGGGCATGACACATGTTCTCTAACACCGAGCCACATCCCTGGCCTCAGAAGTGAAAGTTTAAGCTCTACAATACACCTGAAGCTGAGGGAAGTGACACATAGGCAGTACAATACACAAACCCACTACTTGCTAATCTGGGAGGGGGAAAGAGCTTGACTAAATTCAAGCATTTTATTTACTTCTGATTGCTCTTAAGCATTTCTTTCTGATACGAAAATACTGTTCTACACCCTGCTTTCTTTTTGGGAGTAGGGGGTTTAGGGGGGACATCTGTGGGGCTCAGGGACCGCCTCCTTGTTCTGTGCTCGGGAGACGTGCCCTGACCATGCAGTGCCTGAGATGGAATCCAGCCTCCTGGGCGCAGAGCACGCAGCCCTGCCCTGTGAGCCAGCTCCCCTGCTCTCTCTGGCTTTATCTCTAGCACAGATTTTAAGACTGGCTAGGGAACATATTATCTTCTCTTCTAACGTCTACAAACAAGAAACTGTTCTGTGTATTTTGCCAAGGATATTTCTGTGTCTAAATTAGAGGAAGAGGTAGGTTAGTATCCTTCTCTACCTTTATTGTACTATAATTGCTATGACTTATTAGTAAAGAAAAGCAGATCAGACCATGAAGACCCAACAGTGAGAGTAAGATGAGTTCTAGTGCAATCCTATTGCGCTATTGACTACTGGGATTTCTCTTCTAGTCTGAGAGAGAAATAGCCAGGGGACATCATTTATGGTAACTGTATCAAATACTTTCGACTGGTGAACATTTGATTTGAATTTTCTTCTAAATACAGCTCAGTTTGATGGCAACGACAGTTGTCTTGTGGTGAGTGTTCTGTCATGAGCAAGAACTCAGAGCCAACTAAGATCATTCTGGTAAAGGATATTTAGATTTGCCTCTTGTTCCCAGACGACGGGCCTTCATGTTTGGAAAGACGTTTTTCATGATCTTTCCAAAGTCAGCAGCACTTAATGGATGGTAACCGAGATTGTCACAATAGCTCCTGCAAAAGAAGGAAGGGCCAATTTAGAGAGCAACAGAACTGAGAGCTACGGAACACAGTGCTATCTCACGGCAGTGAGAGTCCTCCAACAAACATGAAGAAACAAAGCAACTGAACACGATTCTCACGCACAGACGAACAGCACTGCACGGAAATGAGCACATTCAACCAAACACACAGAATGCTGACATTTCCACATTTGAATCACACATAATGTAAACATAATCTAAGTTGGTCACCAGAGATGGTACATGGTTGAACATAAAAACGTGGATGCTGGGGATGTGGCTCAGGTCCAGCATACCTGAGGCCCTGGACTTGAACACTGCCTCCCTCCACCCCAGTGGAGGCCCACTGCATGTGGCCCCCCCCACTAGCAATAACAAGAAACAAGCATGTATTCAGGCTGAGGATGTAGCTCAGTAGCAGAATGCACACTTCACATATCTGAGGCCCTGGATTCAATCCCAGCTACTAAAAAAAAAAAAAAAAGCAAAAAAGTGAAAACTTAAAGGGGGACCTTGCGATCTCCTATAGCTTCCCAAGTGGGAGATGTCATCCTTCCCCCTAGCATGCTGGAACAATCCAGACAGTCGCGTTGGGTACAACTGGGGGACACTTAGTGAACGTAGATGTTCAGTGGGGCACTGAGCAATCCCCCGACCCCCCACCTGGCCCAGAGGGGGCAGTGGCACAAATAAATGTGGAAACCTCTGAACACCAACACACGTATTTTACTGGTAAGGGAAAAACCAAGGCATAGAGTGCAGCTCTGCAGGTCCAGAATACTCTTCCGCCTCTCACTCCTATTACTGTCCATATTACTCCTATTACTGTCCATATTACTCCTATTACTGCCCGAAGAGCAACCTGTGAAGCTGCAAGTGACACCAAGGATAAAAGTTAAGACTTACACCTGCGGGCTGTTTGCTTATGGGATCCACTCAGAGGTAAAGGCCAATTCCCTCATCCTTTTCGCCCACCCCAAACACACAAGTTCTGCAGCAGATTAAGGCCACATCCCTATTCTAGCACCAAGGCATTTACCACTGGCTTTTGGGAAGAGGCAGTACCCTTTTTTGGAAAAGAACAAAGAGGCCAGAGGAATTCCAAAGGAATCTACCCCCGCCCCTAGGTGGTTTGAATCCTTTTGGTTTGGGGTCACACCTGGCTGTGCTCAGGGCTTACTCCTACCTTTGCACCAGGGATCACTCCTGCGGGGGCGGGGAGGATTGGGGGAACCATATGGAGTGCTGAGAATGAGGCCAGGTTGGCTGCAATCAAGGAAAGTGCCCTCCGTGCTGTGCTATGGCATCTGGATAAAGACATCCTGTCACTGAGCACCATTGAGTGACTTAAGATCAAGGAAACATGGAGCAGGCAGGATCCGGGTTTTTGGCTACATTGGGAGATCCCCAAAGGGTCCCATGCACAACAATTCAGGCTCAGATCTGGGTTCCAGAGACTCCTGGGAGCCTGAGTGCAGAAACACCCTGATCTGGAGACAACAGTACCCTGTGCCTCCCCTCCCCACACCAATTTCTCCGGGAGCAGAGAGGGGAGGGAAGGAGTTGCCAGTAAGAACTGCCAACAATGCTGAAGTACAGGGAGAAGGAAGAGCCAACACATGAATACTGAGCATCACTCCGTGGGTGATGAGGTCCATCAGATTCCGGCTGGCCTACACGCGATCCTCTTGATGAGGCTCAGAGGTCAAGGATCGAGGCACAGGGGTGGTTCACTGGGGCACCAAGAGTGTAAGGGAATGCACCAAATTATAACCTTTTCAGTGGCGAGTTTCATTTGTCTTTTTTTGTTGCTTAATTTTGCTCCACACCTGGCAGTGCTCAGGGATCACTTGATGGCTGGGCTCAGGAGACCCACTGGGGTGCTGGTGATTGAACTTGGGCAGGCAACTAGACAAGCACTTTACATACTGTACTGCTACTAGTCATTTTTTAAGGTAAAATCAGCATGTGTGTACACACATGGGTTGAAGCCCTTCCACACCTTGGGGAACTGACACACACTTTTGCTAGCCAGAACATTGCTTTTTTTTTTTTTTTAACCCGTTAAGTACCAGTTTTGTCTGAATCTGTTTTGGTGAACATGATGTGTTCACAACCGTGTCTGTGTAAGTCCCTCTGAAACAACACTATGTTTCAGAGGGGTCTCTTCTGACTCCCCTCCCCTATCCACAGCCCTGCTCTTGTACCACACACCACACACAGTATAAGCGTACCACACACAGTATAAGCGTACCACACACAGTATAAGCGTGTAACTGATACTGACTTGTGTCTCCTCCAGACTTCAAGTTCAACCAGGGTGGGGACCCTAAATATCTGTCTTGCCACTGTGTTTTTTAGTACCAATGGCAAGACTTGCGCCAAGTCTTGTAAAGCTTAGTAATTTCACATCTTAAAAACTACAGATTTTTTCAAGAAACAGAAAAAGATGAAAAACAGAACATAGCCCACTGTCCCCAGTGACAGCTCTGGCAGGTGAAGCCGTCTGCCCACTCTCCGCCTTTCCCCCACTGCAAAACAAATCAAACAGGGAGTGGAGAGTCAAGAACAAGAGACGGAATATCCATTCCCGTGTTCCTTAGTGATCTTCGTTCACTGTATTAGTATACCAACCATTAAAAACATGTTTTTACCTTTTTGGGCCATACCTGATGATGCTCAGGAGACCATATGGGGTGCTGGGGACTGAACCCAGGACAGTCACATGGAAGGCAAGCACCCAACCAACTGTACTATCGCTCCAGCCTCTACCACTGTTTATATTGATAGGGAGCAAGGAAATGATGGCAAAGTATCAAGATGATACATAATTTACTATCAGACCAAACTGATCCCAAGTATGATTTCATAATAAGACTAAACAAATTTACCTGAATTTTCTTTTTATCCCACTTAGAAGAATGAAAGATTTGGGTTGTCTTTGTATCTTGGTCACCATTTCTTTTGAGGTGCAGAAGATTTTCAGTTTCATGTAGTCCCATATATTTACCTTTGCTTCCACTTGTTTTGTTAGTGGTGTTTCATCTTTGAAGATGAAACACCTTTTCACATGCCTTTAGCTTCGATGTTGTGGAGGATTTTTCCTATGTTTTCACTGATGTACTTTATGCATTTAGATTTGATATTGAGATCTTTTTTACCCATATGACCTGACTTTTGTGCATGGTGTTAGACAGAGGTTGAAGTTCATTTTATTAAACACACAGCTACCCAGTTTTCCCAGCACCACTTGATGAAGAGAATGTTCTTGCTCCTTTATCAAAGATTAAATGATCGTAGATTTGAGGATGTAAGTCAGGGCACTCAACTCTATTCCACAGGTCTACTGGACTGCTTTTACTTCAATATCATGCTGTTTTAATTACTATAGCTTTGTGGTAGTTTGAAGCAGGGAAAGGTGATGCTCCGATCTTCTTTTCCCTCAAGGATTGTTTTGGCTACTTGTGGGGGATTATTGTCCTATATGAGTGTTTGGTCAATTTCTTTGAAAAATGTCATGGGTATCCATATAGGGACAAGTGTAATGTTAAGTGTTAGGCTTAATTTCCAGTCTTAAGATTTTTAAAGGCATATTTTTAGAGAAACAGTGAAACAAAAAAAAAAATAGTATACTAATATCCAAGACCAGGCAAAACATGGATCAGGAGGACTTGTCAGTGGGTGGAATCTACCCCAAGTGTGTGGGAGTCAGTTACAGGTTAGGTAAGACAGAGAAGGGATCAGGGCGCTAATAACTGTTGGAAATGGTAATACCAGACTAGAACCGAACTGAATGTAAGGCAAATGGATATATATGATGACCACTAAATGTATGCATTGCAAGCCACAATGTGTAAGAGAAAGGAGAGAGAAACGGGGGTCGGGGGGGGACAAGAAGCAAAGTGCCTGCCATAGGGGCAGGCTGGGGAGGAAGGAAGTAATCAGGGGACAGTGGTGATGGGAGATGTGCACTGGTGGAGGGATGGGTGTTGGAACACTGTATGACTAAAACCTAATCATGAACAGTTTTGTAATTCTATTTCTCATGCTGATATGATAAAATTTTAAAAAAAGAACTTTTTGGGATTACTATAATTTTTACAATGGCTATATTAAAGAAATATTTTGTTGATAAAAAAAGTGCACAAAGATAGATAACAAATGCCAAGTTGGCAATGTTCAGAATAAAATGAAATAGTCAATTACTTTCTCACATTTTAAAAGAGAAAATAAGAGTCTTCATTTAAAACAATAATGACATACTGGATCAGAGCCTTTATTTCTTTAATTCTGTGAAATCTTACAACTAGAAGTTAAAAAGTTGTGTAATTAACATCTTGTCAGACAGATAAATGACCATATTCTTAAACTTTCCCCAACTGGGGTAAGGAAGGTGGCTCCACATTGTAAAAGAGCCTTTTCATTTGATATTGGTTCTTATTTTTCACAGAACAAGAACTTCATATTAAGTACTCTTTCCAGTGGGGAGATTCAGATCTTAAGTGAATCTGACCTTAATTTAATGAAGAATTTATAGGCCATCAATTCATAATTTGTAAAGTGGCAATATGTAACAAACATACACCATTCAAGATCATGTGCAGATCTTAGATTACACTTTATTTTTTCTGCTTCATAATTTACCTGCAATTTGATCAGAGGACATGGAGACAATTAACACCTAACTCAGTGCCGGATTGTATTTACACAAGACTGAAAAAGAAAGAAGGAACAGAACAGAGTGTGTTCTGTTCAGAGAACAATACTTTAACGTCATATTAAAAATGAGATCATTTGTTTTTTTTTTTTTTTTTTTGGTTTCACTGTTTCTCTAAAAAATATGCCTTTAATCACTGGTAGAACTTTACAAGAAGAAAACAAACAGCCCCATCAAAAAATGGGGAGAAGAAATGAACAGAAACTTCAGCAAGGAAGAAATTCGAATGGCAAAAAAAACATATGAAAAAATGCTCATCATCACTAATCATCAGAGAGATGCAAATCAAAACAACAATGAGATACCACTTTACACCACAGAGACTGGCACATATTCAAAAGAGCAAGAACAACAAGTGCTGGTGTGGATATGGGGAAAAGGGGACACTCATCCATTGTTGGTGGGAATGCCGGCTGGTACAGCCTTTCTGGAAAACAATATGGACTTTCCTCCAAAGACTAGAAATTGAACTCCCATTTGACCCAGCCATACCATTCCTGGGAATCTACTCTGGGAAACCAAAAATACGCAGCGGAAACACCATCCCTACTTTTATGTTCATAGCAGCATAATTCACAATAGCCAGAATCTGGAAACAACCAGAGTGCCTGAAAATCGATGACTGGATAAAGAAGCTTTGGTACATCTACACAATGGAATACTATACAGCTATTAGGAAAAATGAAGTTATAAAATTTGCCTATAAATGGATGGACACGGAGAAGATTATGTTGAGCAAAATTAGCCAGAAGGAGAGACAGACACAGAATGACTGCATTTATCTGCATAACATAAATATATATGTACATATTAAGATACCAATATCCAAGGTCAAGTGAAACATATATCAGGAGGTCTTGTCAAAGGTGGAAATTATCACAAACGTGTGGGAGTCAGAGGCTAGGTAAGACAGAAAATGGAACAGTGTGCTAACAATTGTCGAGGGTACTAATGCCAACCTAGAACTGAGTATTAAATAGAGGCAAAAAGATACACATGACAACCCTTTAATGTATGTTCTGTAATCCATAGTCTGGAGGAGAAGGAAAAGAGAAAGAGAGAGAAAGCGGAAAGAAATAAAGAACCTGCCATGGAGCAGGGCTTGGGGAGGGGGGAGGGAACCGGGGGCGTTGGTGGTGGGAGATGGGCACTGGTGGCGGGATGGGTGCTGGAATACTGTATGACCAAAACCCAAATATGAACTTTTTAATTGTATATCTTTGTAATTGTAAAAATAAAAAAATTAAAAAAATAAAAATATACCTTTAAGACCGGAAATTAAGCTTAACATTAACATTACAATAAACAGGCCACTCAAAATCCTTTGTAAAGTAAGCCAATCAGTAATGTTCATTCTTTCTATTTACAAATGAACAATGTAAGTTAAAGAGAGACACTGTTTAAAGGAAAAAATAATACACACAAAACAAGAGGGGTGGGGGTGTGGCAGTCCCAGATCCTTAACCTGCATCACTTTTCTTAATGGGCTGTCATTCCTAATAATCTTAAGGCAGGATTTTTTTTTTTAAAAGATACATTTTCTACATGAGAGACATCTATAATTTCTAGATTTTAAGAGGAAAATCCGGAAAGTGTTGGATGATAGGTTTAGCTAGTCTGGGAGTTTTGCTGTTTTACCCACTCACAGCTTAATCTTCTTAAGCCAAGGTTCATTCTAATGAGATCTCTCTTCTATGTAAACACTGCTAGAGGGTGTGGCAGTTATAGAAGTCACCTTGATGCTGAATAACTTCTGACTTATACATCTACTAAGACTTCTATGTTTTCTACATTGGGCACAGCACCCAGTGTGGGACAGCTAGAATTTACCAGGAGACTACCACCCTGGCTATATTGAGACTATAGGAAGCTTACAGGAAGGATCATACTAGTTTGCTCTCACATAGGTGAGTGTGACCCTTTCAGGATACAGAGAACAAGATACTCAGAATCATCCTGGTGCAGACAATAAATAAGAAGGAGCTTGTGGGCACCATCTAGATTACATGAAGTTTATGAAATTAAGATGTATTACTTTATACCAGTCGCGCTCTCTCTGTCTCTGTCTCTCTTTCTCTCTCCAGTGTTTTTCATAAGAGATAATCTCAGCATTTTTGAACTCTCACACCGGCCTGACTCCACCTCAGGTAACCTCCCTGGGTGTGTGCGGCTGGCGGGCGGCGCCTGGGGCCGTGGTAGAGCCCCAGGTCTCGGCAGAAGGTGGAAATACAACCCCCAGAAGTCCGAGCGGAACTGGAAGTAAACGGTCATTTTGAACTCTCACACCGGCCTGACTCCACCTCAGATAACCTCCCTGGTGTGTGCGGCTGGCTGGGCGGGCGCATGGGGCCGTGGTAGAGCCCCAGGTCTCGGCAGAAGGTGGAACTACAACCCCCAGAAGTCCGAGCGGAACCGAAGTAAACGGTCATTTTGAACTCTCACACCGGCCTGACTCCACCTCAGGTAACCTCCCTGGGGTGTGCGGCTGGCAGGGCGGCTCGCTTGGCGCCGCTTATTAATAGAAAAACTAGGAAATTCAACACCAAGGGAAGGTAATATCCTTAAGAAAAAAGAAACAGTACACCAGAGGAATCTATCCCTGAACACCACAACACCATGGGGGAAACAACACAGATCCCCAGCTCGAAGAATAGATGAAGGAATCGACACTGAAGACTCAAAAAAGAATATAGATGTGCATGATCTCTCTGACAATGAAATTAGAGAAGAAATTGGTAGGATGTTTAAGGAGCTCAACGAAAAAATGGAGCAGATGTCCAATAAAATACAGGAGAACATAAACGAAGCAGTTGAAAGGGCAGTCAATAAACTACGGGAGGAAGTGAGAGCAGAAATGAGAACCATGCAAATAGAAATATCATCGCTTAAAAACTCAGTAGATGAAATGAAAAACACAATCGGGGCTCTGAATAGTAGGATGACAGCAGCGGAAGAGAGAATCAGTGAGACTGAAGATGAGCTCTAGAAAGCACTCAGAGATCTACATAAGATGGAAAAAGACCAGATAATGGATCAGCAATGAAACAGAGAACAATGGGATGAAGCCAGGCGGAACAACATAAGAATCATAGGAGTCCCAGAGGGACAGGAAAATAACCCCAAGGAAATTAAAATAGTTAAAAACATCCTGGCTGAAAAGTTCCCCGAGTTAAAGGACGAAGGCATCCAGATCCAAGAAGCCCGGCGCGTACCAGCAAGAAGAGACCTCAATAGAAAGACCCCAAGACACATCCTAGTCAAAGTAATGGATGCCATAGACAGAGACATAATTCTTCAGGCAGCAAGATCAAAGAAGGAAATTGTATACAAAGGAACAACCATTCGACTTTCAGCAGATTTCTCAGAAGACACCCTCCAAGCCTGAAGGCAGTGGTGGGATATAGTAAAAAACTAATGAAATGAATGCCTCAGCAAGAATTCTTTATCCGGCTAAACTCTCGGCTCAGATTTGAAGGACAGATATACAACTTCTTGGATAAACAACAGCTTAGGAACTTTGTAAAATCAAAACCAACCTTAAAAGAAGGACTGAAAGATCTACTATAAGACGAGACATAACCCAAAAGAACAACCAACCTATTCAGAAAGATGGCACAAAATCCCATGACAATAATCTCTCTCAATGTCAATGGTCTAAATGCACCAGTTAAGACACACAGAGTGGCACAATGGATCAAAAAATTGAATCCGACATTCTGCTGCCTTCAAGAAACACACCTGAGCAATCGGAGCAAAGACAGGCTCAAAATAAAAGGCTGGAAAACAATCCTTCACTCAAACAACCCATCCAAAAGGCTGGGGTAGCCATACTGGTATCTGACAACATAGACTTCAGGCTGAAGAATGTCAGAAGGGACAGTGAAGGTCACTTCTTAATAGTCAAGGGATGCATATATCAGGAAGAAATCACGCTATTAAACATATATGCACCCAACGAGGGGCCAGCAAAATACCTACAGCAACTACTAATAGACTTCAAAGAAGACATTGACAGCAACACAATTGTAGTTGGAGACTTCAACACTGCTCTATCAACCCTGGATAGATCAACAAGATTGAAACTTACCAAGGAAATACTGGCCCTAAAAGAAGAGATGGAAGAAAAGAGGGCTGGTAGACATATACAGGGCATTTCATCCCCCAAAAGCTGAATACACTTTCTTCTCCAGTGCACATGGAACATACTCCAAAACAGATCACATGCTGAGCCCATAAATCATACCTCCATAAAATCAAGAAGACAGAAATTGTGCCAACTATTTTTTCAGACCATGAAGCACTGAAATAGAAGTTAATTGTACACAAAAACGGAGACCAATGCCAAGTACCTAGAAACTAAACAGCTCACTGCTGAACAACCAGCAAGTCATAAAAGAAATCAAAGAGGAAATCCAAAGATTCCTGGAAACAAATGAGACTGAAGACATGAATTACCAGAACTTGTGGGATACAGCAAAAGCAGTGTTAAGAGGCAAGTTCATAGCTCTTCAAGCATTCATCAGAAAAGAAGAAAAGGCCATCATAAACAGTCTGACTTCACAACTTAAGATCTTAGAGAGTGATCAACAAAAAGGAACCCAACCCAAGCAGAAAGAAAGGTAAAGATACTTTGCAAGGACAAAGTTGTATACAATGGTACTTGACACATCTATATTCCTTCTGAAGAACACTAATCAGACCCCAATTTGATTTGCTACAGGATAATGGCTACAGAATATGCTATGGCGGTCTTTTTAGAAAGTATGCATCAGAAAACGATGTCTTTAACTTATCCATAATAAACATAGCAAAGGACAGAAAAATGGACTAAGACTTAAATAGACTTTTTTATTTTATATTTTTAATTCTTTCCATTCTTAGTAAATTTTACATTTGTAGGGCAAGAACTACCCCAGAGTGGTACCACCCTACTTCTACACCTAGAAGCGGATCCATTGATCTTTGTTGACATTACCCTCCCTGAAGATAGGATTACTTTTGGATATATAAGGCCCCGACTTGAGGTACTAGGTTCCACTTCGGTGGGAGACTTGGGCCCAAGTGCAAGATCTAAGTTCTAACCAAGAGCTAGAGACCTGGGGAATCACATTATTTTGGATTGTAGTAGCAGAGCTTGTTTTATTATTGAATTAGTAAGTCTTTTGGAACTGCACTGGAATCATGAGTTTTCATCCATTGTGGGGACCTCAGGGCTCCCACCAACAGGGAATAGATCCGTTCAGAGCTCCTAATCGCCATAATATAAGTCTGTGAGCAAGTACTCTAAATTGACACGTATAAGGAGGGCCTTTTCAGTCACTTGTGAGTGTTCAGAGAAGCCAGTGCCTTCCACATAGGTATACTTTGGCCTCTGATGAAACAGAGCACAGGAACAGCTTCTAAGTGTGGGTTAGGAAGAGTCTTGCTATAAAGCCATCTATTTTCAGTAAACAAAATTTAAAGCAACACACTGAACAATTTTTAATTAAGTATTTTTAGAAATCCATTATTACTTAATTGCTGATAGGTGGCAACTTGCCAGAGACAAACAGTAATTGGAGGAAGGAGTTGGGTGAAATAAAGTATTAAATAAAGTATTTTCAAACACACAGGAAATCTTATATTTTGACTGGTTAACATCTTGCAGAGCTGTGGAAGAGAATGAATGCAATACAATAAATCAAAAACACCACAGTTAATAAAATCAATTATTAATTTTGGGGGGCATGGGGTTCCAGCCATGGGGTTCAGTGCGGGGACTGAACTATGGTGGGTCACAAGCTGGCCTTCACTGGTACTCTCTCCAGCCCAATAACGTTCATTTAGAATCTTAAGCATATGTTTAAAATATACTATAAATATATGGGACAGGAGCAGCACAGTACTGTGGGTATTTGCCTTCCATGAGGCTGACCAGGGTTTGATCCCCAGCATCCCATATGATCCCCTGTACCCCACCAGGAATGATCCTTGAAAGCAAAGCCAGGAGCAAGTTCTGAGTATCTCTGGGTATGAACCTCCAAACAAACAAAAAACAAACAATGAAATATATGTATTGGGGCATGGTTTGGTGGCACAGCTCAGGCCTTCAGTGCTTGAGGTTACCAGTATGATCATGGTGGCACCTACCTGCTGAACTCAGTCTCAACAGAGAGCTCACCATGGTTGCCCCTGCATACCAGTATCACAGCTTAAGTGTGTGACACCCCCACCCCCATGTGAGCACAATCAAGGTGTCTGAGCAACTGCAATCAAGTGTGCCAATCACAGGATAGCAGTAAAGGGCAGGATAAGACACAGTTACTAAAACAGTCCATTATATTCATAGACTTTAATTATTACAATGAGACTTGACTTATTAGTTGATCCCTGGCACCACAAAATGGAAAGAAAACAAGGATGGCATTCACTTCTCCTTCCATGCAGCCTCTGGGAATAACACAAGTAATTTTTATGTGTTCAAAGAAGAAATCAAAAAGTTTTAAGTACCACACTCTTAGAAAGATCATAATAACTGTAACAAATTAGATTAAGGGATAGAGGCAAATTTATAGATCAAGCGAAACCATATTTTTTAAATATGAAAAAAATAAGTATTTTATTTCTAGTGTAAAAAATCTAAAAAAATGAGGACATTTTAGAAATATACATTTAGAATAAATGTATTTAATGATTGTAGAGTTAAAAGAAGTGTAAGCAAACCATAGCTAAGATATTTTGAAAAAGAGGGAAAATATCCAAATATAGCATATCAGAAATAAGAATAAGTAATGTTTGCAAGAATAGTATATGTAGCTATAATACATTTGGTAATCTTAATGACCCCAGGAAAAGCAAATTACTGACATAGACTGACATAAAAACATAACTAGGAAAAAATTGTCAACAATTTCATTTTAACAAAGCCTCTAGGTCTGGTTGGTTTTACAGCTGAATTCCTTAGGCCCTTCAGTAACAGCTATGTCCTGTGCTACATAAACTATTCAAAAACACAAAACATTTGGGAGAGAGTTTCAATTCATTTATAAAGCTAGCTAACCCTATTATTAAAACCTGACAAGACAGCACAGAAAAAGAAAAATTAAAGACTAAAAATCACTTATGAACAGATGCAAAGATCTCTATTACCTCCAAATAATATCCTTGGAAAAGTGTAACCAACAGTACACAAAAGATCACACACCCTGACATAAAAGCTTCACGCTCAGGACAGAGCTCATACTGGGTCATGGTTTCCCCTCTGCTTCACAGCAGGAAGGCTGGGGATATGGGGCTCTCAACAGATGTCCAAAGAGAAGTTGACACATTTCATTATTCAATTCTTATACAATTAAACTGTAACCAAATATGATACATATTTTTACAATTCTGAGTGGAAACGACACCAACAATATTTAAAATCAAGAGGAGGGAGCTGGGACAGTAGGTGCCAGGCGTGCGCTTGACATACTGACTCCAGCACCACCTGGTTCCCCAAGCGTCACCTGGCACAGCCCTTGGGGCCCCCAGAATTGCTTGGGAGGTTCTCTCTAAATATATAAAAATCACTTGTATCACTTGTCTTCCTGTTGCTCATCGATTTGTTTGAGCAGGCACCAGTAACGTCTCCATTCATGGGAATGAGGCCCATTATTGTTACTGTTTTTGGCATATCGAATACATCACAGGCAGCTTGCCCAGACTGCTGTGGCTCTGGGGTCATCCCAGGCAGCCCAGTCTTTTTCTATGTCAGACCATCAACCATTCAGGGCCCGTGGGGCAGAGCCCTGGGTGTAGACAAGCCTGTCTCTTGTCTGCCACCTGCCGATTCACCCGGGCACTACAGCCACACCTGTAACACCTGGAGGGGCAAGTATATAAAAAAAAATTATAAAATCTATGAAATGCAGTAGAAATTTCAAAATGAAGCAGATATGAATAAAAATGTTAACAGGTAAAAACTTGAAACAAGGTCCAAAAACAAATGGAACATCAATAAAATAGAGATGTACATATTTTCTCTAAACCAAATCACTCCAATGCTAGAATAGGAAATGTATTTCTTCATAATATAAACACAATTAAAATGACCAGAAAGGGGTTGGAGACCAGTACCAGGGCTGGAATTCATGTCTTACAGGGGACAGGTCCTGAATTCCACCACTGGCAGCACATGTCCCTAAATACCACCAGGAATGATCCTGGTAACCTCACAATTGCTGGGCCTGAGCACTGGACTGCCCAGCAATCTGGAGCGGCCTGTAGTCCCCTGCAGATTACTTGGGTGCTCCTCCTTCAAAAAACAGTAACAGCGAATAAGCGTAATGGATGGACATGGAGAGGATCATGTTGAGTGAAATTAGCCAGAAAGAGAGACAGATAATAGAATGACTGCATTTATTTGCATGACATCAATATATATGTACATATTATGATATCAATATCCAAGGTCAAGCAAAACATGGAACAGGAGGTCCTGTCAAAGGTGGAAACTATCACAAATGTGTGGGAGTCGGAAGCTAGGTAAGACAGAGAATGGTACAGTGTGCTAATAATTGTTCAAAGTGCTGACACCAACCTAGAACTGAGCATTAAATACAGGCAAAAAGATACACATGACAACCTCTTAATGTATGTATTGTAATCCACAATGTGGAAGGGAAGGAAAAGAGAAAGCAAAAGAGAGAAAAAAAAAAGAAATTAAGAAACCTGCCACAGAGGCAGGCTAGGGAGGGGGAGGGAATGGGGGACACTGGTGGTTGGAAATGGGGACTGGTGGAGGGATGGGTGCTGGAACAATGTATGACCAAAACCCAATTATGAACATCTTATGAACATCTTTGTAACTGTATATCTCACGGTGGTATAATAAATATTAAAAAAAAATAAGCAAACTTGGGGCCAGAGTGATAATTCAGTTGGTAGGGTGTTTGCCTTACATGTGGCAGACCCAGGTTTGATCCCTAGCATCCTATATGATTCCCTGAGCCCAGCAGGAGTGATTCCTGAGTTCAGAGCCAGGAGTAACTCCCTGAGCATTGCCTGGTGTGACCAAAAAAGCCAAATAAATAAGCAGACTTAATTAATTGGAAAAAACAAGCATTTGACTGAATGACAGGCAAGATGTAATTAAGAAGCATTTAGCATTAAGGTTAATGTTTCTAAAAGAAGATTTCTTTTTAAAAATGCTTAACAAGTACTAAGGAAGTACTGGAACAAGTACTGGAGAAAATTCACAGCAATACAGGACCACAACAGCAAAGAAGAAAAAGCTCAAATCAACCTAACCACAGAGCTGGGAAAACAAACAAACAAACACAGAACACACAAATGCCAAAGTCAGTAGAAGAAATGAAATTATAAAACAGATAAAATTACTAAATTGTTATATATTTTATATATAAAAATTAGAGAAGTTCACTCCACTTGTACCACTTGTCTTCCTGTTGTTCATCGATTTGCTCAAGCAGGCGCCAGTAACATCTCCATTTGTCCCTGTCATATGCTAGTACAGCCCAAGGGCCTCTGCTTGCCCTAGGAACAACATGAAGAACCTCAAACCATTTGTTCAGGTCATGGGAATGAGGTCTATTATTGTTACTGTTTTTGGTATATCAAATACGACACAGGTAGCTTGCCAGGCTCTGCTGTGAGGGCACTTTAGTTTTTGCATTTACTAATGTACTGTGCAGCCGGAAAGTGGTCACGCGCAATGGGGAGAACCCGTAGCATCTCTGCCCTGTGTATCTGTGTCTCTGGTTCACGGCTGACAGCCCAGGAGCATTCATGGGTGGGTCCATCGGGCCTCCCAGACAGGACAGAGGTGGGAAAAGGGACCCCAGCTCCATCTCCACAGAAGCCCGGTGAGTTTTCCCGAAATCTCCGGTTCTGCATCTTTGCTCTGAGCATCCAGAACCATCATTTTCATTTTATTTAGAGAAGTAAATATGTTAAAATCAAGAAAACAATACAAAGGGCAATGAAACCAGGAGACAGTACTGTGAAAAAAACACCACTAGCTAGACTCATGACATAAAAAACCCAAATGAATCAGATCTGAGATGAAAAGGGAGAAATTACAAGAGATCCCTCAGAAATACAGAAGAATTTTTAGAGGTTACTACAAACAGCTCTGCCACCAAGGTGGGGAACCTAGATGAAATGGATCAATGCTCTGAAACAATGTCCCAATCAGCAGAAAGAAGAAAACATGATCTAAGCCCATGATCTCTCCAAGAATAAGAGTCTGGCCTAAATGGGTTCCTTGGTGGGTTCTTCTAAGTCTTGTAAGATGCACTGCTTATGCTCTTCAGCCTCTTCCAAAGCACTGAAGAAACAGGAATCCCTCCCAGCAGCGACTACAAAACCAGCATCAGAGACAAAACAAAAGAAGAAAACTAAAGATACTGCCAGTGAACACTTGGTGCAGAGATCCTCAACAAAATCTTAAGGAATCCAGTAATATCATACACACATCATGTATGTATGATATTACATAGCAATCCAAAACAATCATACATACATCATGACCAAGGTAGGATTCTTTCTAGAGACCTAAGGATGGTGCATATAAGCAAAGTAGCTAATGTAATGAACCATATCAATAAAAGATAAAAACCATGTATCAATAGATGCTGAGAAAGCTTTTGACAAAATCCAGCACCCATTTATGATAAAAACTCTCAACAAAACATTCCTCAATAGAGTGACAAACATTATTTGTAACATTACTCGGTGCGGTAACACTCATTTGTTCTAACAAATTCACAGTCCACTTCTATCACTTCACTTGTATCACTTGTCTTCCCGTTATTCATTAATTTGCTTGAGTGGGCACCAGTAACATCTCCATACATCCTGTCACATGCTAGTGTAGCCCGAGGGCATCTGCTCGCTCCAGGAACACAAAGAGCCTCAAACCATTCCTTCAGGCCATGGGAATGAGGTCTATAATTGTTACTGTTTTTTTGGCATGTCAAATATCATATTCAATAATAAAAAGTAAAAACCCCATAAGGAGCCAGAAAATAGGACAGTGGGTACGGCATTGCCTTGCATGCAATGCAGACCAGGTCTGATCCCCAGCACCCCATATGTTCTCTGCCAAGTGTAATTCCTGAGCACAGAGCCAGGAGTAAACCTTAACATTGCCAGGTATAGCCCAAACCCAACAGAAAGTAAATAAATAAAAACCTATCTGAGATCAGGTACAAGGCTAGGATATCTACTTCCACCACTACTATTCAATTAAGACCTTGGAAGGCTTCATCATAGCAATTAGACAAGAAAAAGAAACCAAGGGATCCAAATTGGAAAAAAAAATCAAACCTGGTTAATATTCAGGATATATCAGGCACTGGTAAAATTTTACAAGAAGAAAACAGCCAACTCCATCAAAAAAATGGCAAGAAGAAATGAACAGAAACTTTGACAAGGAAAAATTCGAATGGCCAAAAGGCACAGTGATCATCATAACTCATCATCAGGGAGATGCAAATCAAAACAAAAATGAGATATCATCTCACAACACAGAGACTGGTGCATATCAAAAAAAGAGCAAGAACAAGTGCTGGTATGGATGTGGGGAGAAAGGGACTCTCTCATTCATTGTTGGTGGGAATGTCGAGCTGGTACAGCCTTTTTGGGAAAACAATAAGGACATTCCTCCAAAATCTAGAAATTGAGCTCCATTTTGACCCAGCAATACCACTTCTTGGAATATACCCTGGAAGGTCAAAAACACACAGCAGAAATACCATCTACACTTCTATGTTCAAGCAGCACTATTTACAATAGCCAGAATCTGGAAACAACCAGAGTGCCCAAGAACAGATGACTGGATAAAGAAACTTTGGTACATCGACACAAAGCGAAGTTATGAAATTTGCCTATAAATGGATGAACATAGAGAGGGTCATGCTGAGTGAAATTAGCCAGAGGGAAAAGGACGATAGAATGACTGCATTTATTTGTGGGATCACTAGACATCCCATTGTTCATCGATATCCTCAAGCGGGCGCCAGTAACATTTCCATTTGACCCTATCACGTGCCAGTGTAGCCCAATGGCATCTGGTTGCTTCAGGAATACGAAGAGCCTCAAACTGTTTGTTCAGGGTCTTGACGAAGAAGTCGGACCATCTTGTGCGTGGGCGGCCATGTGATCTTTTGACGTCCTGTGGGATCCAGTCGGTAATGGCTCTAGTTCAGCGGTCATCTTCAAATCGCATTAAATGTCCAGCCCATCTGATTTTTGATGCCCTGGCAAACAAGACAGCGTCCCTGACTCTGGAATGGCAACAGAGGTCGGAACTCCGGATTCCTTCTTTCACTTGAGTGAGGCGTGATATTTCAAGCATAGCTCTTTTGATTCCTCTTTGGGAGACCCGAATAGCATTCTCATCCTGCTTTCGTAGGACCCAGGTCTCTGAGGCGTATGTTAATGCAGGGAGAATGGTGGAGTCAAAAAGATGTGCCCAGAGTTGGAGGTTCTTTGTCCTTTTTAGCTATGTTCATGAAAAATGAACTAGTTCCAGAGGCCCCATTCACTCTCAATGGAGCAAACATTTCTGAATGCAGCAGTTATGTGTACCTAGGTGGAGAAGTCAACATGATGAACGACCTAAAACCTGAGCTGTGCAGGAGTGGCATGAAATACCTTCAAAAGCATCAAAGAAATATTTGTGGGATATTAAAAAAAATAGCATGATACCAATATCCAAGGCTAGACAAAACATGGATCAGGTGGTCTTGTCAGCGGGTGGAATCTACTGCAGGTGGGTGGGAGTCAGAGGTTAGGTAAGATAGAGAAAGGAACAGTGTATTAATAATATTGTCAATGATAAGCCAGCGTGAACTGAACATTGAAAGTAGGCAAAAAGGATATACATGATAACCTGTACCTGTATGTATTGCAAGCCACAATGTGTAAGAGAAGGGGAGGGAGGAGAGAGGGAGAGAGAGAGAGAGAGAGAGAGAGAGAGAGAGAGAGAGAGAGAGAGAGAGAAGAGGCAAAGTGACTGCCATAGGCGGGAGGTGGGGATACTGGTGGTGGGAAATGGGCACTGGTGGAGGGATGGGTGCTGGAATGCTGTATGACTGAAACCCAAATATGAACATCTTTGTATATCTCATGGTGGTATAATAAAAATATTAAAATATATATAAATAAAAAATAAAATTGTTCAAATTAGTCTGAATTACAAAACAAAAACAAACTATTACTATTTACAGATGATATGAAAATATACACAGAGGAGCCTAAAAGCTCCATTAAAAACTCTACAAACAATAAACCAGTACAGCAAAGTAGCAGACTACAATATCAATACACAAAAATTGGCTTCAAACAGTGGATTAGAAGAGATGATGATCGAAAAGTCTACTCCACTTAAAATAGTGGCCCTACACATCTAAAACCTAGAAATAGAATCAACAAAGGATGTGAAAGAGTTCTACAATGAAAACTGAAAATCACTTATGAGAGAAATAGAAGAGGACACCATGAAATAAAAATATATTCCTATTCATTGATTATAAGGATTAATATTGTCAAAATGTCTATTCTATGGAAAGTACTACCATACAGCTTGCCATTTCCCATCAAAATCCCAACAGCATTCTCAAAAATTATTAAAATCTACACTAGGAAATTTGTATGGAAGCATAACACTGCACAAATAAACAAAGGCATCCTAAAAAAAATTGAAGTTAGGAAGCATCCACTTCCCTGGTTTTAAACTATAGAGCTCTAGTAATCAAAAACAAAAAAAAGCATGCCAACATAGATGAGAACTGAGACACAAATGATAAATCTTCAAATATATGGATGGTTACTCTATGACAAAGGAGTTGGGTGTATGTGGAGCAAGGAAAGGATCTTTAACAGTGTTAGAAAACTGGGTAACTGCTTGTAAAAGGTCCTTATCTATCACTATACTATCATCACTATCTCCGTTCATCATCAATTTGCTCGAGTGGGCAGTGACACCATAGTCCTGTTCAGCTAGTAGAGCCCAAGGGTTCCGCTAGGAACATAAAGGTCTCAAACCATTATATTAGGTCATGGGAATGACCTAACATATTTACTGGTATTTGCATATCAAATACATGGGCGCTTGCTAGGCATCTAACAACATAAAATTAATTCTAAGTGCATCAACAATGTAGAGATTATATCAAAAATATGAAATACACTGAGAAAATAGCCAGGTTCTGGATAAATGGATTTGGATTGGGGGGGGGGCAAGAGGTGCCACACCCAGTAGTGCTCAGAACTGATTCCTGGTTCTGTGCTAAGGTGTGACTCCTGGAGGGCTTGGGAGAACATATGGGGATGCCAGGGGGAAAACCCGATTAGTCAAGTGCAAGGTGAGTGTTCTGCCCACTGTTCTATGGTTCTGGCATCCAAGTAAAGAAAACCATTGTCCTTTTTGTCGTTGTCTGAGGTCACATTTGGTGATGCTCAAGGCTTACTCCCTGGCTCTGCTCAGGAATCACTTCAGGCGGTGTTTGGGTCAAAGCGCAATGCTGGGATAGAACCTGGGTTGGCCACGTGCAAGGCAAGTGCCTTATCTGCTGTAATATTACTCTGGCCCAGGACATCAAAGGGAACTTCAATGATCTGATTTCACTAGTAAAGGTAACAAGAACAAAAACAAGCAAATGGGACTACATGAAGCGGAAACGTTTTGCCTGGCAAAAGAAAATCAGGCTGGGGCCAGGGCAATAGCCCAGCAGGTAGGGCATTTGCCTTACACACAGCAGGCCTGCGCCGGCCAGGGTTCGATCTCCGGCATCCCATATGGTCCTCTGAGCACCGTCAGGAGTAATTCCTGAGTGCAGAGCCAGGAGAAACCCCGAGTGTCACCAGGTGTGACCCAAAAAAGCAAAAAAAAAAAAAAAAAAAAATCAGGCTCAAATTAAAAGGCACTTAAATGATCGGGAAAAGGCATTCAGACATAATACTTCATCAGACATAATACTTCAGATAAAGGCCAGACATTAAAAATCTATAAAAGCTCAACAAAGTCAACAACACAACTCCAATACTCCCCTTTAAAAAGGGAAGATGGACTCTTCCACAATGATATATGTGGGCACTAAACACAGGAAAAAGTGCTTGATATCATTTAGTATGAAGGAAACTAATCAAAACAAGAGTAAAAATGGCATATGTCCAAAAAAAGAAAGAGAGAGATAGAGAAGAGAAAAACAAGTATTGGTGGGGGTGTGGTGAAAAGAAATCCTTACCCATCACCTGGCCCAGTCCCTGTAGGGAACAATATGGAGGCAACTTCCAAAAGTAAAAACAGAGCGCCCATTCCTCATTTTGGCTAATAATAATCTAGTGTATGAAGATAACACCTCTTCGTTATCCAGTCTTTCACAGACTGGCATGTTGGCGGTTTCCATGCTTCTCTATGGCAAACACGCAACAAACAAACTTCTGTGTTAACACTCCATGTTCTTTGGATAGATGCCTGGGAGTATGACTGCAGGATCAGAGGGGAGCTTGGTTTCAGCTTCTTGTGGAGGCTCCATGGTGGTTTCAAACATTGTTGCGCCAATTTACATCCCACTCACAGAGCACAAGGATTCCTCTTCCTCCACTCGTTCTAGTACTTGCCATTGTTAAGACCCTGAAGGAACGGTTTGAGGCTCTCCATATTCCTGAATCAACCAGATGCCATTGGGCTACATTGGCACGTGATAGGGTCCAATGGAAATGTTACTGGCGCCCGCTCGAGCAAATCGATGAATAACGGATTCAAGTGATCGAGTGATTAAGTGATCAAGTATGGATTTGCAGAGTTTTCTCAGGACCACTTGTTGAAGACACTTGTCTTTCCCTATTGTATAGCCTTTGATCCTTTGTGGTAATCTTTTAACTGTTTTGCTTTAGCACTTAAACATTTCATTTTAAGTACTATGGTTTAGTCTACCCATTTTTCACTTAATCCTTAGTACTTAATTTTAAATGCAATTATAAACGAGGGCTATTTTCTTAATTTCTCACTTGTTTGCAAACGGAAATGCCAGAGATTTCTGTGCAGTGACTTTGTAACGAGTTACTCTACTGTACTGATTGTTTCAAACAGCTTTCTAATGCAGTCATATAAGTGATTCCAAACTTGGTGATCATTAATAACTGAATATTAATAATCTCCTCCTTCTTCCCTTTCCTGTTGTGCACACTGCCTGAGCTCTCACATACCCGGCCATAGGAGCTCATAGACTAGGTCATAGGGCGCACAGACCCGGCCATGTAGCTCACAGACTGGACTCTCACATATTCAGCCATGAGAGCTCACAGACTGGGCTCTCACACACTTCGGTCACAGGAGCTCAGAGTCTGGGCTCTCAAACACCGGACATGAGAACTCACAGACTGGGCTCTCTCATACCAGGCCATGGGAGCTCACAGACTTGGCTCTCTCACCAGGCCATGGGAGCTCACAGACTTGGCTCTCTCACCAGGCCATGGGAGCTCACAGACTAGGGTCTCTCACACCAGACCATGGTATTTGGGGTGGCAGGGATCAAACTTGGGTCAGCTGCATGCAAGGCAAGTGCCTTATCTGCTTATCTCTCAGGCCCCGGAAATGTCCAAATTGGGATTTAAGGTTATTTCAGTTTAATTTTTATTTCCTTCGTCATTTCAGACATATTCTTAGACTTTCTCCAGCTCTCTGTTCTGTAAGGTGAACAGACTGGTCTATCACACACATGGGCACGGGTGATTACTGACAGTCATGCTCAGTTACTTGCATAGCTGCAGCATATTCTCCCAGGGGTCGCTGTGATGCTCACACAGATACTCCTAAGCTCACTATCTGCATGCGTTAGTTTTAGTGTTCTTTGGGGGTCTGGCACCTGAGTTATGCTCGCATTCACACTTGGCTGTGCATGGAAGTCTGCAGGCTCTGTTGGGTCTCAGGGGTCCCTAGACATCTGAGATGCTGTGAGCATTCTGGTACATGAGGGCGTCATAGGGGTCAAACTCACAATTTCACACTTGTGTTTAGTCTCTTTTACCCAATGAGTCATCCAAATGCTGGATTTAGAGATGACTACAAGAGTATGCTACCTGCACGGCAGAGCCTGGCAAGCTACCCGTGTCGTATTTGATATGCCAGATACCAGTAACAATTATAGACCTCATTCCCATGACCTGATGGAATGGTTTGAGGCTCTTTATGCTCCTGGAGCAAGCAGGTGCCCTTGGGCTCTACTAGCATGAGACAGGACATATGGAGATGTTACTGGTGCCCGCTCGAGCAAATCAATGATGAACGGGAAGACAGTCATCCACCTGCGGATTCATAAACTTTCAACAAATCCAAATTGGCTTCTATATAATTTTATAAGTGTTATCCCTAGTGTAAATAAGAATTTCAGGAAAATTTAATATTAATATCAGTCTATGAATAATTTTATCTTTTCACTTATTAGAAAGCCTACCTGGCTGACACTCAACACATTGAGAAACTAAAATGTACACTATTTTGTTGTTATTTGTTTGTTGGGCCATTCCTGGTAGTGCTCAGGGATTACTCCTGGCTCTGTGCTCAGGAATCACTTTTTGCGAAGACTGGGGGACTATTTGGGTTGGCAGGGATCAAACTTGGGTCAGCTGCATACAAGGCAAGTGCCTTATCTGCTTATCTCTCAGGCCCCGGAAATGTCCAAATTGGGATTTAAGGTTATTTCAGTTTAATTTTTATTTCCTTCGTCATTTCAGACATATTCTCTAGACTTTCTCCAGCTCTGTGTTCTGTAAGGTGAGAGGCTCAGCGTTTTGAACAAGGCTCAACACTTTCTTTCTAGGTATCATTAATCTTCTTAATAAGCAGAGTTCCTTTACATCAATCTTGTACTGATTAGTACAAGCTGATTAGTACTGATTAGTACAAGCAGTTAGTCTGACTTTTTTTCTTCAAACTGTGTGTGTGTGTAATTCATTCATGCTGAGGTCTGACATGTCAGTATTGTTTAAATTTCAAAAGTAAGAAAACATGGGCTTCATCTATACTGTATCACTGTATCACTGTCTTCCCGTTCATCATCGATTTGCTCGAGCGGGCACCAGTAACATCTCCATATGTCCTGTCTCATGCTAGTATAGCCCAAGGGCATCTGCTTGCTACAGGAACATAAAGAGCCTCAAACATTCCATCGGGTCATCTATATTACAAGATTAATTTTCTTTTTCCAAACCAACTATAAAAATGTTAGATAAAAAAGAGATCCGGCACTTACTGCCTTCTATCTAGAAGGATCTGTTTGCCTCATACTTTGGTTGAACATATTTAAATAAGTTATTTGCATAATCAAAATTATCCAAGGATCCTATATGTGTATGTCACTGAACTCCCATGTTTCTGAGCAATTCATAACATTATCTTTTTTTTTTGGTTGGTATGAGGAAGAAATACAGATATTTTGGATCCACAAAAATGTCTCACTGAAAAATATGATTAAGTTTCTCTTTAAGCATGAATTTATTTTGGCTTTCCACTGGCTTTTATTTTTTGTTTCTCACTGTCTTCTGACCTCAGACACGTATTCCTGTCTTCCACAAGAAGTACATCTACATAATGGAATACTATGCAGCTGTCAGGAAAAAACGAAGTCATGAAATTTGCTTACAAATCGAAGGGCACGGAAATTATCATGCTTAGTGAAATTAGCCAGAAGGAAAAGGACAGATATAGAATGACTGCATTCCTTTGAGGGATATAAAAATTATATATATATATATATATATATATATATATAAATACATACACACATATGTAAATAAAATGAGACTAATATCCAAGGCTAGGCAAATAGGCAAAACAGGACCCAGGAGGAAATGTCAAAGGTAGAAATCTACCATATATGTGTGAGGGGCAGAAGTTTGGTAGGACAGAGAGGGGGATCAGCTTGCCAATAATAGTTGGCAATGGTACTGTGATTCTAGAATTGAGAATTGAAAGTAGATATAGAGATATGCATGACAGCCCCTCTGTGTATGTATACTGCAAATCACAATGTGCAGGGGAAGAGGGGGAGAGACACAGAGAGACACAGAGAGATAAGAAACAGAGAGAGAGAGAAAGAGAGAGAGGGCAAAAGTGCCTGTCACAGAGGGAGGTGGGGGGTGGGGCAAGGGAGGGAAACTGGGTCATTGGTGGTGGGAAATGTGCACTGGTGGAAGGATGGGTGTTGCAACATTGTATGACTGAAACCCAATCATGAACAGCTTTGTAAATGTTTATCTAACGGTGTTATAATAAAATTATTTAAACAAAAAAAGAAGTCTTGGAAATTGATTTAGCAATCGCACGCCACTGTCCCCATCCTGAGGCCCACACGCCACCCAGAGAACTGCAGGGAAATCCATTAGTTTAGTAATCCTGTTCTTTAGTACACATGCAACCAGAGAAGTTCAGAGATGGAAGGCTTTGCAGATGTCCAAGTCAAGGCCCCTGTATACTACAGTACTTGGTAAAGACACAGGAGCTCTGTAATACACCAGAGCGCCGAGCGGCCACACACAATACTTACTTATACTCATCGTAGACTTCCTGCTTGGGTAGTGAAGTCTCAGGATGCTCCTCAAGTGTATTCCGAATCCAGGAGAAGGCATGCATTTGTTGTGCCCGGCTAGACGACATGGCATTCTGATCACTAATCAGACAATAAAAACAGGTTTTAGCCGGACTGGGCAGTGATTCACGGCCTACCATACTTCACTACACTTCACTACTGCATTTTTATGTAAAAATATTCTAAAGGAACCAAATCAAACTTGGGACATGTGACAGACGCCCAATTATTTATCTACACATTATCCAGCTGTGCATGAGTCATTTTTCTACAATTTATGCCTGATTAAGTCACTGCCCTCGCCCATTCCTCCCCTAAAGTGACAGAGCTACACTGAAACATAAGAGATGCACAAATTACCTGCACGTGGTTATCTGCTAACTTCATTGCTTATTCATTTGCTTAAACTTACCAAATCAACAAGCCTTTGAAATGGCTTGTTGAAAACTAAAAAACTAATGAAAAAAATGGTCTAATTTCCTTTCCTTTTTGCATTCTCAAGTAATTACCTAAAAATATTCTACACTCTGGAATAAAATTCATACAAAGCTCATCCTTAAAGGACAAACTGCCCACTGCTGATTTCTCGAAACTGTTCACTTTCACATGTAAGTCCCTAACCAACATGGCAAGCTTCCGTTAAGTTCAGAAGTGGTAGGCAGTACTTCTGAACTTATTCCACGATGAGAACATCCAATATAACACGAGGAAAACTTCCTTCTGATTCCAAATTTATTCCAGTCAGCTCTAACTGCAATTTACTTAATTTAAAACATAGACACTGAGAAACTTTCTCTGACATAAAATCATTAAATTGTCATAAAATTTGTATCTAGGACATCAGATGGGGCACGAAACTGTATGCAGGTGACCCTGGTTTGATACTCAGCACCACATATGATACCCCAAGCACCACCAGGAGAGAGTCCTGAGTTTGTACACAGCCAGGAACAATCCCTGAGCATTACTTGTGTGACCCAAAGACCAAAACAAAAATAAAAACAACTGATATAGGGAGAAAAAGTAATAGTATAGTTTTTCATTCCACTTCTTTTTGAGACAAATTTAAAGTATTAAAATACCTCTTCACAAAGAGGTGAAACATTTTTATAGTAAATTTATTTCCCTACAGGCAATTTCATTTTTCCTGTTGTTCTTTGTTGGGAGGGTGACACCCCGTGGTGCTGAGGGTACTCAGCAATGCTGGGGGGACCACATCGGGTGAGGACTGAACTGCCTAGCTCTCTGAGCGATCACACTCCTGTCTTGGCAATTTCATTTTTTGTCCTCTTTTATATTACGTGATCTATTCACATGACCAGAACTTAAAAAAAACAAAGAAACAAAGTACTCTCTTGCACTTCAATGCTCACAATACCCACCTTTCTGTTCACTTTTTCACAATCCTTCATACTGCATAAATATATTAACCCATTTTTAAAATACCACCCAAATCGCATTTACCTCAGTACACAAATGAATTACCAAAAACTGTGGGCAAGCAACCACTTATAATCAAAGGTTAAAAATATCGACTGTTTTCCCATTGTTCCCTGATGATTTCAGGGGTGCTATACAACAGTCACAGTCACAACACACCCAGTGTGGGAATGCTGGCTTAACACAGATACCTTTTCTCTCCATTGCTGAGACCAGAAGGCAGCTGAAGGTAGAGGTAGAGTTTCTCTAGGTCTGTAAACTTCTCAACTTCTTGCTGGTTACAAAGAATAGAAAAAAAACAAACCATCATTTGAAGAACACTTGTTTCTCCCAACAAAAATCAAAGCACAAAGTTTCTCATTTTCCCTCCCCATTAAGAAGGAAAGTGGTGCCGGATAGCTAAAGCAATCCTTGGGAAGAAGAAGATGGGAGGCATCACCTTTCCCAATCTCAAACTGTACTACAAAGCAGCAGTAATTAAAACAGCGTGGTATTGGAATAAAAACAGACCTGTGGACCTATGGAATAGAGTTGAGTATCCTGACACCCACCCTCAAAGATATGATCAGTTAATCTTTGATAAAGGTGCAAAGATTCCAAACTGGAGTAAGGGAAAGCCTCTCTAACAAGTGGTGCTGGGAAAACTGGACAGCCACATGTAAAAAAAATGAATTTGGACCTGTGTCTAAAAACCTTGCACAAAAATCAGATCAAAATGGATTAAAGATCTCAATATCAGACCTGATTCCATAAAGTACGTTGAAGAAAATATAGGAAAATCCCTCCACGACATTGAAGCTAAAGACATCTTCAAAGGTGAAACACCATTAACAAAGCAACTAGAAGAAAATATAAACATATGGGACTACATGAAACTGAAGAGCTTCTGCACCTCGAAAGAAACAGTGACCAAGATAGAAAGACAGTCCACGGAATGGAAAAGAATATTCACCCAATACCCATCTGATAAGGGGTTAATATCCAGGATATATCAGGCACTGGTACAGCTATATAAGAAAAAAAAACAGCCAACCCCATTAGAAAATGGGGAGAAGAGATGAACAGAAACTTTGACAAGGAAGAAATTAGAATGGCCAAAAGGCATATGAAAAAATGCTCATCATCACTAATCATCAGAGAGATGCAAATCAAAACAACAATGAGATATCACCTCACACCACAGAGAATGGCCCATATCCAAAAGGGTAAAAGCAACAAGTGCTGGCGTGGATGTGGGGGAAAAGGGGACTCTCATACACTGTTGGTGGGAATGTCGACTTGTACAACCTTTCTGGAAAACAATATGGACATTCCTCCAAAGACTAGAAATTGAGCTCCCCTTTGACCCAGCCATACCACTCCTGGGAATATACCCTGGAAAGCAAAAACACACAGCGGAAACACAATCCGCACTTTTATTTTCATAGCAGCACTATTCACAATAGCCAGAACCTGGAAACAACCAGTATGCCCGAGAACTGATGACTGGATAAAGAAACTGTGGTACATCTACACAATGGAATACTATGCAGCTGTCAGAAAAAATGAAGTTATGAAATTTTCCTATAAATGGATGGACATGGAGAGAATCACGTTGAGTGAAATTAGTCAGAAGGAAAGAGAGAGACATAGAATGACTGCATTTATTTGCATGACATAAATATACCAGGTGATCTTACCAAAAGTGGAAATTACCACAAGCACGTGGGAGTCAGAGGTTTGGTTAGATAGAGAAGGGAACATGTGTGAATAAATGTCTAAAGGTCTGATACCAACATAGAACTGAGCATTAAATACAGACAAAAAAAATGCAAATGATGGCTTCTAAGTGTACGTGAGTGCAACCCACAATGTGTGGGAGAAGGAGGAGAGAGAGGGGAGAGAGAGGAGATAAAGAACCTGCCATTTGGGCAGGATGTGGGGGGAGGGGGGGAATTGGGGACATGGGTGGTGGTTGAGGGGGCACTGGTGGAGGCGGGGTGCTGGAACACTGTGTGACCGAAACCCCAAGCGTGAACAATGTTGTAATTGTATATCTCACGGTGGTATAATAAAATGTTAAAAAAAAAGAAAGAAAATAGTGATGGTGAAAATACTTTTGACCTCATGGACTTCCTAATGGTCTCTTGAGACTGATTAATACCCTCTGACCAAACTCTGAGAACTGTTGAGGGTCCTGTTTCTTTCATTCTTTAGAATAACAAGTAGTGTTGAAACTGACCAGAAGTATGAATCAAGGTCTACAATGACTGAAATATATTTGAAATTCAATGTACCAGTTATACTTACAAAGGGGAAAATGTCTTTGGCCTATTTAGCTTTTGTCTTCAAAAGGAGTGAGAAGTAACTAAGCAAACATAAACTAGGAAAAGATAATTTAATACTACTTCTCAACATAAAAAAAAGCAAGAGAAGGCTGTTATTACAATAAAACTATCACCAGTAAAATTGCCAAAAAAAAAAAAAAGAAGGAAAGTGGTACACTCTGAGACGGGGAGCAGAGACTAACCTCACTACTGGTCTGCATCGCTAGCGTTTCACTGACCAGCGCACTCACTGCCATATGGAGGCCCAAGCAGCTTTCTTTCCCAGCGGAGTCTGGCACAGAAGAGCTTTGACACGTGCCAAAAGTTCAATAACAATAAAAATATCCATAGTAAGATAGGGGTGAGGGTGGCTTTGTGGGAGAGGCCTGTCTTGCAGGCATAAGAACAGATTCCTGTCACTACTGTCTGTAATCCCAGTGCCACAACTGTGTGTGATCGTTGGACACTGCAACAACAAAAGTAGCAAATCTCAAGAAAACTCCACTGTAGTTGGAAACGTGGACAGGCTGGGGTTCCTGGTAATAGATCTCATTCTCACTTCATAGAGCCTAAACACAGGTCTAATTAGGAAAAAAGAAGTTTAAATGATGTAAACCCACCCATTCTTATTCTCATTCTCATTAGTATTCATCCACAGAACTGTTTTAACTTTGGAATTCATCCACAGCATGATTTCATCTATTCATCACGTGCAAATAAATCCAATTTTTTTATTTCACTGTTTGTGGAGTACCTTCCAATGAGCTCTCACTTTTGCTTGTATCATAGGATAGATTTGCCACCAATGTCCTGTATGACTCATCAGAAACAAGATACAACAGACCTTTCCATTCCCTTTAATATCTTTTCTACATTTCCATGGTATCCAGTTTTGAAGTTGCCCAATTCTCTTCGTTTGGTACACACTACACTTTAATTCCTTATATAACACTCATAACTCTTTCCTCCCCTTCCCCAATATTTCAGCTTTTAAATTTTCATTGCCAGCCTACTGGTCTAGCCTTTACCTGTTTTCCTTTGAATGATACAGGATAATTCAAGACTATTTATTTGCTCACTAACCTTATTTTCCTGGTATGCCTCACAAGTGATCTTATTTAACCATGACCTTATAGTTGTGTGTGTAACAACCTATAAAAAGACTGGAAATATACAGATGAACAACACAGCAACAGCCTTTGTTCTTAAGAAACTAAGTATCTAATCACCCAAGTCTCTTTGCCTCCAAATTCTCTCCTAAGACCTATCTCTCTAAGGCAGATCAACTTTGTCTTGAACATAATTCATAAAATATATTTTGGTTAAATATTAATGGCATTCATATGATTCAAATGCCTATGATATTAAATTCAAAGTTGGTTATATCACCAATGAAATAAAATCTCCAATATCACTATGGTCAGAGTCTGACAAAATGCAATTTAAAATAAAATTTTTGATTATTACAAATAAAACACTTCATACTATAAAAAGAAACCTTGAATTCAGCATAACTTTCAAATTTTACTTGTACTAAAGAACACAGCACAGATGAGATTCAGAAGAGAGAATTCTGGAACAGATAAATTTCCAGAAATTCAGAATATAATCCATATTAGGTTAAAGAAGTTGAGACATTTTGAAACAGATCAAATGCACTGTCTTACTTTTGCCCCTTTCACAGAATGCAAACTTACTTGTAACTGTGTCAATTACTTTTATTTTACATGGGGTTCAATAAACAGAAGAAAGAAATTGCAGAACAGAAATTATGTGAAAGGAATGAGAGAAGAATGACTCAAACTGTGTCAGTTTAGGCCAACCAGGCCGAGCTGCATGTGAAGGCTTCGGATTTGGACAGACTGCGATACTGCTAATCATGGTCTTCCAAAAGCAGTGATCAGGAGTGCAGGAAACATTTAAGCTTCAGATTAACAAGGCAAGAATGCTAAAGATCAATTATTTGATACAAACTGTCAAGATTTAACTTGAAGAACAATCTTTCTATTCTATGTTCATCTAAATTGGTTGTGTAGAGAAACATGTTTGCCTGGATTTATGAATGAAGGAAAGCTTGCTCTATTTAAAGAGAGTTAAAGACCAAATGTTTTATCAGGTATGCAGGTTTTATGACTAAAATCTCCAGGCTTTCAGAGTCAGGGATGGGCTACCTCCCTCAATCTCCCTGTTCTTCAGTAACCTCTGGTGTCAAGTAATCTCATCCACCAACCACAATTCAGCGAATCATAAATAAAGAGATCAACAAGTTACAGATGCTTCTGGACCCCTCGCCAGGCTGTGTTGTCTGGGGCACCCTGAAGCAGGCTCATGAGTCCAGCCTTTGCACAAACAGAGCCTCGACAGCCAAAACCCTCCTCCACACTCCACAATAACCACCATGCTCAAGGCCAACTCCAGTGCCTGGAGTGCATCATCCAGAAAAAAGTTTTGGAAAAACTCAGGTGTGTGGGTTTTCTGACTGAAATCTCCAGACTTTTATGGAGTTGATAATGGGCTGCCTTCCCATAACTGTTCTTTGGGAAGCCTAACATTACAATCACAACCTAAAGCCCCTGCCCAGTTAAAAATTTAACTCCAATTGATTACCCCATTAAAACTTTTGTAATTCCCAGCATGTGCAGCTGTGTTTGCTCCCAACAGTGATATGTCGCACGCCACAATTAATGGAATATAAAGTAGAAGACATTACCATTTCCCACACTCAGTAAAACACTGGCATATATTTATATCCATCACCATTGAATATACACAAAGAGACTTACATGATAAATCCTAAATGTCTGCAGGGCTAGCTGCAATGTGTAAAAGAAGAGGTAGAGAGAGCAGAGACACAGAGAGAGACAGAGAAAGAGAGGAAAAGGGGGTACCTGCTATTGAGGCAGCCTGGGGGTGGACGGGGAAGGGGTATACTGTGGTTGGGATGGAACACTGGTGGAGGTAGCCCATCCCTGACTCTGAAAGTCTGGAGTGCTGGAATACTGAATTACCAAGAACCAATTATGAATACTTTTGTAACTGTATGTTTCAGTGTGGTATAATAAAAAATTAAAAATCACTGTATCACTGTCTTCCCGTTGTTCATCGATTTGCTCGGCGGGCACCAGTAAGCGTCTCCACACGTCCTGTCACAAGCGAGTGTAGCCCAAAGGGCATTTGCTTGCTCCAGGGACAGGAAGAGCCTCAAACCATTCTTCAGGTCATGGAATTGAGGTCCATAATCGTTACTAGTTTTTTGTTGGATGACAGATTTAGTTAATCTGGGGGGCTTTGGTGTTTTGCCCACTTACAGCTTAATCTATTCAAGCCAAGGTTCATTCTAATGAGACCTCTCTTCTACTTAAATACTGCTAGAGGGTGTGGCGTTTACAGAAGTCACCTTGACTGAATAACTTCTGACTTATACATCTACTACGACTTCTATGTTTTCTAGATTGGGCACAGCTCCTCTTTATACCCACTGCACCCAGTGTGGGACAGTTAGAATTTACCAGGAGACTACCACCCTGGCTACGTTGAGACTATAGGAAGGCTATAGGAAGGACCATACTAGTTTGCTCTCAAGTAGGCGAGTGTGACCCTTTCAGTATACAGAGAACAAGAGTCACCCTGGTACAGATAAGAAATAAGAAGAATCTTGTGGGTACCATCTAGATAACATGAAACTCATGAAATTAAGATGTATAACTTTATATCAGCCCTCTCTCTCTCTCTCTCTCCAGTGTTTTACATAAGAGATAATCTCGGGATTAGTCCTTGGCTAATCTCTGTTTAAACCTGAAAGAGGGTGTGGCACTGCTCTTCTACAATCTGTTTAGAGTTCTTTGTTGACATGACCCTCCCTGTTGAATTACTTTGGTGTATATAAGGGGACCGGCTTTTTGCTCCTTTGCTTTTTTGCTCCTTCTTTTGGGTAGGACTCCTCTCGGGTGAGATACTCTCTCTTTGATGGGAGACTTAGGCTCTTTTGTATGGTCTAACTTTGGACCAGAGCTAGAGTTCTTTCGTTATATTGGATTGCTGTAGAAGAGCTTTTGTACTATTAAAAGCCTTTTTGGAATTGCGCCAGAGTTTTCATCTGTTCCCCAGCGTCCTCGGGAGGTAGAAGAGAACTTCTGTCCTGACACTGTCAGGGACCCCAGCGGCATCCCTGACAGTTTTTGGCATATCAAATAAAATACGGGTAGCAAATTAAAAAAAAAAAGGAAAAAAGAAAATTGAAGACAACCAATAATAAAATATATACACACACTGCCTATTCTGTAACAAGATATCAATAATTTCTTATACAATGGCTTATTGGCTCCATGGTGAGTTTGAACAATCTTCACTAGCTTTCTTCTAAGAAAATATTTCTTGATCACTTTTACCAAACTATCTATAACAAGCTATACAAAATAAAACACTTAGGGTCTGCTACAGGGGCAGGTTTAGGGGGTGGTTGGGAAAATTGGAAATAATGGTGGTGGATGATGCGACACTGTTGGGTTGGGGTTGAATGTCTCTGTAACAACACAAACACCTTTTTTAAAAACAATTGAGTAGAAGCCCACAAAGTTCAATAAGTGAAAGCAACAACAGATGGCTCAATTTGCATGTAACAGCTCAGTAAAATGGTTATGCCTTTAGCAACATCATTACAAGATATATGTTGTAATAATCAAAATAAAGTAAGTTCATGTCTGCAAGGGAGAAGGCTTGGGAAGTGGGTGGGAAACTAGGGACTTTGGTGGCAGTAAGGACACACTGGCAGTGGTACTGGTGTTGAAATACTGAATACCTGGAACAACTGTTGTGGACAACCTTGTAAATTACAGTGTTTAAATAAAGCGTATCACTTGGCTTGTATCACTTGTCTTCCCGTTCATCATTGATTTGCTCGAGCGGGCACCAGTAACATCTCCATACGTTACTGTCTCATGCTAGTAGAGCCCAAGGGCATCTGCTTGCTCCAGGAACATAAAGAGCCTCAAACCATTCCATCAGGTCATGATAATGAGGTCTATAATTGTTACTGGTTTTTGGCATATCAAATACAACATGGGTAGCATGCCAGGCTCTGCCGTGCAGGTGGCATACTCTTCTAGTCACCTCTGATCTAGAGCATTTTTTGATGAAACGTGCAGCCACTTGCCGCACAGCACGGCTGTGATCACCTCTTCTGCTGGGTGGAGTTCAGACGAAAGGGAGTCGGATGTGGAAAATGGAGGCCCTCATGGAGTAGGGGGTCACCTGGCTTCTTGTGAGGCTCTGCTGGGGTGTCAGGCCAGGGCTAGAACCTGCCATCCCTCCCGGGCACCTCCTAATTGGCTGAGCACAGGGAGAGCCGGTAGCAGCTCTGCCCCATGTCTGTGAGTCTCTGGATCAGCATACCTGGGCTGGACTTGAAAAAAGACTGCTGCAGGGTGGATGTCAATGAGCCGGGCTATGATCAGCTCTTCTGCTGGGTGGAGTTCTGACGAGAGGGGAGTCCAGATGTAGAAAATGGAGGCCCTCATTGAGTGGGGGTCGTCCTGACTTGTTGCAAAGGCTCTGCTGGGGTGGCGGGCCAGGGATAGAACCTGCCATCCCTCCCGGGCACCTCGTGATTGGCTGGGTACAGGGAGAGCCTGTGCACAGCCGTTTTTAAACTTTATTTTAAAAAAAGTTAAGCTTTTTTTTAAAATAAAAGCTTAACTTTTAAAAAGAAACAAGTTTTTTTATTAAGCCACAAAACAAAAGGAACATTGAATAACTAAAATATGGAGAACCCAGAAACAAGGTAAGGGAGAAGTCAGAACAAAAGGCCCACATACCTATTTCTATGAAATTATCACAGGCAAATCCATGGTGAGACGGATCAGCAGCTGACACGGACTATAAGGAAGGACATCATGAAGACGAACTGCTAGCTTCCTTTTGTAGTGATGACTGCTCTGGAACTATATACTGTGGTCATTATACAACAACACAATTATTCAGCAAATATCACTCATGATGAGATCATGTGATATCTGTTCTTCACCTGCTTAATTACTTGGAGTAACATGATGCCCTCTGGTTCCATCCACTTTGAACTGACCTACACAATTCACCTTTTCTTACTGCTGCAGGTTATTCAACTGTGTGTACAGGCCACAATTTCTTTATCTCATCTGTCCTTGGAAATTCTGTTGCTTCTAAATCTGGCTATTTTCCTGAGCATTGCAATGAACACAGGAATACATATTGCTTTTTTTAAATAATGCTGTGTTTGGGGTATCGGTGCAGCTGGGTCATATGGGAATCCTGGTTTCACTTCTCTAAGGAATTTCCATACTGATTTCCAGACGGTGTGAACCTGACTGGTCTGATCTTGTCTGGGCCTGGTGCTGTTCCTTTCTTTGCCGATGAAATGGCATGTCAGATTTCAGAAGGGAGAAGTTGGAAATGACATATCCATTCTGCGGAATTTGGGCAGGTGGACGTGGCTATCAAAGAGATCTTAGTAGAAGTCATGGATAATCTGCTCCATTTCCTTTCTGGAAGATATGATAGATCCATCAGGATGTCGGAGGGCAGTCATTTTTTTTCTTATAGTTGGCGAAGGATAGGCGGGCGTTGTGAATGCTTTTTCCCAGTTTCCGCTGCATCCTCCAGCACTTCTGCTCTTCTCTCTTTTGAGGTCTTCCTTTTATCGCTTCTCTGCACTGCTTTGCAAGCTTGGACATTAGCATTTGGTCACCTGAGGTTCGCGCCTTACCATGCTGGCGAATGAGCTCGAGAGTTTTTGAAGATAGGCATCCTTTTGTGTCCTTCTCTCTCTCAGCATTCTTCATGCAATCATGGAGGTGCCAAACCAGTTGGTTGTATTCTTCATCGATGTTGTCAATGATAGCATCTTCCCCTGTTGCCGCAATGGTGCCAAAACAGTTGGTGGTCATTCTGGTAGTTCTTTTCTTAAACTTTGCAGCCTTTTCTCCCCATTGCGTGAAGTAGAATTTTGCATGAAGGAGACAGTGGTCTGATCCTGTTTGGAATTTTGGGACAACAGTGACATCAGTCAGGCAAAATCTTCAATTGAAGATGATGTGGTCAATTTCATTGTGGAACTGTCCACCAAGAGATTCCCATATCCAACGTTTCGCTTCAGCCTTCTGGAACTGTGAGTTCCCATGAATGGTCTTGGTGGACATAATGAACTCAGATAGTCTCTCACCCTGTTCGCTCCACTCTAGGCCATGAGTCCCGATGTGAAGTTCTATGGCCGATCTTCTCTATCTTGGTATTGAAATCACCTACTATGATCTTGTAGAAGGTGTGATCTTTTTTATAGAACTCCTCTAGTTCTATGTAGAATTTTCTCAATTTCTTCTTCCTTGTATGTGGATGTTGGTGCCTAGACAACAAAGAAAGAAATTGCTGGCCACATCTCTTCAAGTGTAATCGTCCTATCAAGTTTGTTAGGCATTCAAATGAATGAATGTTCGCGGCCATGTTCGTGTTGACAAGGACACTGATGCCACCAACATCTCTTTAGGTCGCATGTTCTGAGGAACAGTTCTTTGGTGTCAAAGACAACGGTGATGAGATTGATGCCTCCTCGTCTCAGTCAGACCAATGATATCATACTTGATCTTTTGTGTTTGCACTATCAGGTCCTTGATATATGCTTCCGATGGCAGCATACGTGCATTGAAAGTACCGACAGTCATTTTAGTCCTTCTTCGTTTGGCAGCTTAGTATGGCCCTGAAATTTTATTAGGCCCTCCTGTTCGTCCTTCTTAGTGCTGTTGAATTAAGAACTCTTTCAGGGTCAGGAAGATAAACATTTTTTATTACTGGTTTTGGCATATTGAATACGCATCAGACAGCTTGCCAGGCTCTGCCATGCGGGCGGCATACATACATATATGTATATATATGTATATATACATATATACACATATATGTATATATACATATATATACACATACATATATATACATACATATATATATATATATATATTCCCAGAAATATATATATTTCTGGGAAAAGATGTCTTCAAGTCAGAAAAAGAAATCTTCACCAGTGATTCCTAGTTTCATTCCAAAGCCATTCCATATGTGTTTGTAGCTATTAGAAAAAGCAATGTTCTTCAGTTAAATGATAATGAGAAGTGGCATGATGACTTACTGAGAAAGAAGTGGAACAAGGAGGATGAAGAGATTCCCGGGCCATTTCAGTCTCCCTCCTCTCAGGTCCTTGGATGGACTCTGAGGAACCTTTTTTGCCGGCTTTGTGCTTCCCTCCTGCGCTATGGCTGCCGGGGCTGCAGAGTCTCTCCGCTGCCACCTCTGAAGCGCCAATCCGGAGGGGGGAGGCTGTGAGATCCTCTGGACCCAGTGATATCTGGATTGTCACAGACAATCCCAAAAATATAATTTAAACCCCCTTTCCTCCCGCCCCTCTCCCTAGCGACCATTAAGGGCTCCTAGAGCCATGATGGAGGGAAAAAAAATAACAGCACCAGGCCCAGACAAGATCAGACCCGAACACCTGAAAAATCTGCCATCAGTACTCATCAATACACTGGCTCGGCTCTTCAAAGCTACCTGTGGAAAACCAGCAAGACAGCTCTACTGTTCAAGAAGGGAGACATTCATGACATTGGCAACAATCACCCCCTCTGCCTGTTGTCTGTCATCTACACACTGTTCACTCAAGTCATCCTGAACAGGATTGGCAGAACATTAGATGAAGGACAACCATGCGAGCAAGCTGGCTTCCGAAAAGGATTCAGCACAATCGACCATATTCACCACGATAACCAAGCTCATTGAGGTTTATAGAGAGTTAAAGATGCCGCTCACGTTCATTGATTTAAAGAAAGGCTTTGATTCTGTGGAGACTGAAGCGGTCATCGAAGTCCTAGCCAAACAGGGTGTTCAAACCCAATACATCAAGATCCTTCGAGAGCTGTATTATGGTTTCACCACCAGGATCTCACCATTCTACAAGGAAATGATCATAGATGTCAAAAGAGGGGTTTGGTAGGGTGATACCATTTCACCAAAACTCTTCAGTGCCACCCTCGAGAACATCATACGACAATTAGAATGGGAAGGAATGAGAGTGAAGATAGACGGTAGGCAACTACACCATCTCTGCTTCGCTGATGACATCGTTCTAATAACACCAAACATTAGCCAAGCGACACAAATGCTGGCTGACCTTGACCGAGAATGTGGAAAGATAGGTCTACAGCTGAATCTAAAGAAAACTATGTTCATAAAAATATACATAGAGTTCAAGTGTTCTGTTCTAGGATGAGGTATGTAATCCGAGTTTATGTGTTCTGTTCTAGGACGAGGCATGTACTCCAAGTTCACATGTTCTGTTTTAGGACGAGGGTATGCACTCTGAGTTCATGTGTTCTGTTCTAGGACGAGACATGTACTCAGAGTTCATGTGTAAGCCTTCACATTCTAGGGAACAGCTAATGAAAAGTAAAAACAAGGCTGACAAGCAAACTTCAACAAAGCCTCAAATTTGCTTCTCATTTTACTAATTCTGCTGAGTGGCATAAAAAATTAATGGCAAACTAAAAGCAAACAACCCTCTTCAACAGTCCACCAATAGAAATGAAACCACGTTCATGAGAGAGGTTGACATCAAGAAGCCCCAGGGATTGCGAGGCTCTTGGGAGAAAATTCCCACTATCAGAAGTGTTCTTGCTTTTTAAGCACATGTTCGCCCTGGAACACAGATCTTGCTTGTTTGTCTGTCTCTTTGCTTGTTTATTTCCAGTTTGGAGAAGCCTGTGTTCTCTCTCAAACACATATTTTTCCCTTTCTCTCCCCTCACATCTTTCTAACAAGTTTCAATAAAAACTTAAGGAAAACAAAAGAAGGGAAATGTTCTGGATAAACTGGGTAACAAATTACATTATGAAAGAAAAAAAAGAGATGGTCAAGAACATTAATTATAACTAAATGACGTTTATTTTTATGAATGTACTCTAAAATATACTGATTTCTTCATGCTTAATATAAAAGAAAACCTGAATCTCTGAAACTGAATCATAAATAAACTCGTTGTTAAGTGCCATGGCTATAGAATGCCAGAACACCTAAGGTCTGAGTGAAATGCTGCCAAAGACCAAAAATACAATGGCAAAACCAAGTAACAGGGACTAGGGTTCAGTTAGGCAGAAGATATATAAACCAAAGACCTGAGTCATTTTTAGTTCCGATGCAATTTTTTCTATGCTGTTTGGAAATACCTTACTGGTTGGAAATAGGAAATAGAAGAGTAGGCAAGTGGGATAAAGTTTAGATCAGAAAGTTATTGTTTCAACTATTTTCCAGTATGAAAATAGAGGATAGTTCTTAATGACACTTTTAAAAGAAGATCTTAGCATCTGTGCTCTTCAAGGAGATTGGTCTATAGTTTTCTTTCTTTGTGTTATCTCTCCCTGCTTTGGGTATCAGGGTGATATGTGCCTCGTAGAAACTGTTTGGGAGTGTTTGTTTCTCCTATCTCACTAGGTTTCTAGTGGTTTTAAGACTATAAGCTATATCCATAACAGAAATGTGGGCCCTAATTCTTCTAACATGCATCCTAAATTATAAATATGGAGAGCATAGAGAAAAAAAGAATAACTCAGAGCAGTTTCTCAAATTCTACACTAAGGACAATTGTGGGTTGGTGGTTTGTGTGTGCAAGGTGGCATCTAAATACAACCTGATTTGAAACCAAAACTCCAGATGCTGCCCAGTGTCCCCTGGGGCAGTCACAACTGTTGGAGAATCACTGCTAGACCTCCACCATGCAATTATGTTTTGCTGCCAGTCACAGATGGCCTTTTAATACTGAACTGAAACGAAATACAAATTTAGTCCTCACTCACACTAGGCAGAGTTTGAGTACTCAGGACCAACGCATGGCTACGGACTCCCCAGCAAAACTTGGGATGGAGGGAATACCCGCTCCCTTCCCGCGCCCACACTCTTCACCACAGCTTGCTCTCGGCCCATGCAGGAAATGAATGAAGAAAGATGAGGTTAGGCAAGAATGAGGAGTCGCCAGTGCTGAATGGGGATCAAGGGAAGAGAGCAGCCCAAGGCTGTAGCAAGGTTAGGAAACACATTCACGGCATGCAGGCACCGTGGGGATGGAGCCGGGAGAAGAGCATGAAAGAGAGGCCAGAAGAAAAGCAGCTGGAGTGTTTCAACCAAGACCAGGGATCCAGACTAGTGCAGATGTGTGGAGGGGCAAAAGGAGAACTGTGGAGAGTGGAGCGATCGCTGCTAGGGCATTTGCCTTGCGTGGCCAACCCAGGTTCGATCCCTGGCATCCTACATGGCCCTCTGAGCACCGCCAGGAGTAAGCCCTGAGCACTGCTGGGTGGTGACCCACACCAAAAAAAAAAAAGCAGAACCATTAGGGAGGCAGCTCTCACAGAATTTGGAGAAGGTTCGCTGAGGAAGATGGCAAAGTCCTCAGTGACTATAAGAGATAAACGGGGCTACAAAAAGGAAGAGGTGTTAAGTGATTTAATGTGAAAAAGACACAAGTTAGGGGCTGAAGAGATAGCACAGCAAGCAGGGCTCTGGCCTTGCATGCGGTTGACCTGAGTTCAATCCCTGGCATCACATATGATCCTCTAGGCCCTGCCGGAGTGATCCCTAATGTAGAGCCAGGAGGAAGCCCTGAGCACTGCTGGGTGTGGCCTCCAAACTAAAATAAATTTTGAGAAAGCCTCATGAGGTCTTATGTGCCTTCAAATCCAGTGGCAAGGCTCACAAAATGAAAACCAACAGCAGAGACTACATCAAACAAAAGGTTTTCATAGGGTCAAACAATCACCAAAACAAAAGTGGAACTTACTGAATGGGAGAAGACATTCACCAAGGTGTGTTTTTTTTCCCCTTGGCAAAGCAGTGTTTATTCAGGCCCTGCCCTCCAGGTCCTGCTGAATCTGGAAAGCTGGGGGGGCAGGGGGAGGGCTCCTGTGTTGTCCCCCACAACACAGGAGGGCTCCACAGTCACACTCAGCCCACAGCCTCTGGTGGTCTTGAAGGTCCAGGTATCTCTGGGCCCTGCTGCCAGGTCATTCCTGGCTTCTCATTTTTGGACCCTGCCTATTTATACTTCGGTAGAGCTTTGGTCTTCCTCACTGGGCTCTTGTCCTTGGGTCTCACTGCCTCCTCATCACTGTCAACCTTTTTCTTAGCCACACTCATCTGCCTCTGGGGTGCTGGCCTCTTGGAGCATTTCACAGGGGAGTCCTCTAGGGACACATCCACGTCCTCATCTTCCTCCTCCTCCTCCTCTTTGTGAATATAACCCTTTGATAAAAGGTTAATAATACTGAAAACACAAACAGAAATCATCAGGCTCAACAAAAACCAAACCCGATTAAAGAGAGAAACAACAGGACCTGGTGACACAGCACACAGAGGATAGGGACACGACCTGCAGTCAGCACGCAGCTTGACCCAGCACCACATGGTTCTCGAGCATCACAGGGTCCAGCCCAGGGAATCCCCCCCCACCCCCCCCCACACACACAACAGGGCTAGGGCAGCACCGCACCCTCGGGCCCTCACATGGAACCACTGGCCAAGGAACAAAGAATCACGGGGCGGGACCCTGGGCCTATTAGGCATTGTGTAAGAGACCCTCAACACAAATCAATTAATCAACCAGTGAATCAGTCAAGAAATGGAGAAACGACTGTCACTGCAGCAGAACTTGTGTAGGGTCATCATTCTTCACTTGGGAAATGCACTCAAAGCCACTCCGAGCTATCACTTTACACCTGCAAGGATGGCGAGTGCTAAACAGACATGAGGGGCCAGAGAGAGAACACACATGAAGGTGCCTGCTGTGCATGTGGCAGACCCGTTCACCATGGTCTGATTTTCAGCACAACATGGTCCCATGGACGTATGCGGGTGCAGCCTTGGAAACCCCCTGAGCACCCACTAGGGACCACAGGGATGACCCAGGTGATCCCTGACACCACAGGCCCCTTAAGGCACTTCATGCCTGGGTCCCTTCACAGAACTGCTGGACTGGCTGACCGCGGTTCTACCACTGGAGGGGCCCTGGGCCACCAGATAGCACTTGGAAGATTGGCGCCCTCACCCCTAAAGGAAAGACAAGAGACAAGGAACACAAAGGTTGGGAGAGAAGAGAAGAAGATACTCTCTATACCGTGGGGAAAAGAAGGGGGATGTAAGCTGTTACAGTCACTGCATAAAGCAGTTGGGAAATCCTAAAAATAATTAAGGATCTTTCTTCCGTTTGGCGATTTGGAGACAACCGCTGGACTAGAGTCGTTACCGACTGGATCCCACGGGATGTCAAAGATCACGTGGCCGCCCACCTACAAGATGGTCAGACTTCCTTGTAAAGACCCTGAAGGAACGGTTTGAGGCTCTTCATATTCCTGAATCAACCAGATGCCATTGGGCTACATTGGCATGTGATAGGGTCCAATGGAAATGTTACTGGCGCCCACTCGAGCAAATCGATGAATAACGGGATTCAAGTGATCAAGTGATCTTCCGTTTGAGCCTGCAACCCAACTAGCAATCCACCCAGCAATCTACCCAAGGAGCAGGAAAACAGGAATTGGAAAAGATCCATGCACTCCTGTCTTCGTGGCAGGATCAAGACCTGGTCCTAGTCTACGTGCCCACGGATGGACGAGTGAGTAACAAAGCCATGGCATGCATCTACCGCTACTTCCAAGATGAAAGTCTACAATTTGTGCCTCCTGGGATTGGGGAGCGGGAAGCAGAGGAATAGCCCAGTGGCTACTGATACCCATCCCCAGAAGCATAAAGAGAGTGCAAACTTTGGGGTGCCCTCTGTGCTGAATACAAGCCTGGCAGCTCTCCTGTGCCAGCCCCAGTGCTGCCAGTGACGAACAGATGAACCGCCATCAGTATACACACACGCCAGAGTGAGCAGCAAGACACAGAGATAACTCACCACAGTGGGTGCGCCTCAACTCAGGAGGAAGACTGCTGGTGAGCAGCGGCGAGTGTGGCAGTGGCAGCCTGAGGTGTGAATGCTGACAAAGGCCACCACTAAATGGGGAAGCACCATAGCCCATTGGGTGCGTGATCCCTGAATCCCCGGATCCATGACAACAAAGGGAAGGGGGAGAGGAGGCGGATTTAAAAAACATAATGACCCCCAAATTAGAACAGCCCCATGCAAAGAAACTGATTTTATAACTAAAATCTTCCCCAAAGAGGGTTTTGCCGGTGCAATCTAGCAAATACTTAGCATGATTGTTATTCTAAATACATTTCTTCAGAGAAGGAAAACTTTCCCAAATTCATTATGTGAAGCCAACTTACTTTTTAACTGGTAGACTGTCACTTTATCTAGTACTGCTCCTACATAGTAGGACAGTACAAGAAGCTGGATGAGGCGGGGAGTGACTCTCAGGCCATGAGCTCAGTCACAGTGCCACCTCATGCCACATGCCACAGTGCCACCGCATGCACTGAGTACTCCCGGGTTCCCAGAGGCACTGCCACCACGGGTGTGAATGCAGCCACCCCTGGAGGGCAGATGTGCCAGCACCACAGTGACCCCTGGTGGAGGATGACCAGAACGTACATCAGCTCCACAACTAGAAGCTGTGTGAATTCTGTGCAGCAGGCACACAGGCACTACAACTGAGTGCGACCCCGGGGGCATTGCAGGCACCTCAAACAACCTTTCAGATGGCCTCTGCTCATTGCAGAGGGAGAAGAAAATGGAAACAGTAGTTCCCAAACACTAATTAATAGAGACTTTAACAAATAGCAATCCACTGTGCTAACAGAATGAGAGTGCACGTTATTAGGTCAGTAAAGCCCTAATGTCTATCTTATGGTTAAAAACCTCTCTGAAAACACAAACAAAAGGGATCATGCTCAGCAGGCTGCATCCATAAGAAAGCAAACACTAACATGGTCTTATAAGGTGAGTGGGTGCAAAGTGATTTTTCCCAAGACTGACAACAAAAGAAGGGAACTCATTTTTTACCATTCCTGTTAAGTATCTTTCTGGAGGCCCTAGTAGTAAATTAGGGTAAGAAAAAGACATGTGGACTAAAATGTAGCAATATGCCAAGACAAGTAAAACTAATATTCTTAAATGAAAGCTATTATACCTAAAATAAAAACATATACCTTGCTTCTTTGCCCCAATTTATATATACCTTTGTGGGCCCAGTTTCTCCCCACCCCCAACCACAGCATCTCGAGGATCCTGACTTCACACACAGATTGTTCCCCTGTGAAGTAGCCTGCGTCTGTGATGCAGGCGATCACCATACATGACTGGCCACTGAGGCCTCCCTTCAAAAGCTTTTCTTGACCAAGTCTTCATTCTCAGCTATTAAGTTTAAAAAAAAGAAAACACCCAGAATGGGTCAAACTACCTCTTCTGCTGTGAAATAGTATTTACTTGCTTAAAAATGCTACAGATCTCCCATTTTAGAACCAGTACTACAGTCCCCCTGCTACAGTAAACTCCCGTGGATCATTCCATCCTGAGTAAGAAATCTCTGAAGTCACAGTGAAGAGGGTAAGTAAAGTGTCTGTTGGAGGAATCTCACAGCACAGAGCCACGGAATATTCTAGAGCCCACGAGTACTCTGCCAGCAGTGCTCCGGGAAGAGATTTAGCATTATTCCAGTAACACAAATGTCTTTCCTCAACTATGATCTAAATCATAACTGGCTTTAGTTCCAAACAGAGGTTTACTTAGTGGCAAAAATACCCATGAAACATTTTTTGAAAGATTTCATTGAAGCCAGGGGATAGCTCAAAAGGCTGGAACTTTTTCTGGAAGCCAGCAAAGTCTGTACATTAAAAAAAAAAAAAAAAAGGCTGGAGTTGACCTAAAGCTCCAAATTCAATCCAGGTGTGGCTTGGGTCCTGAGCAGCTAGGAGTTGGTGACACCGGACACTGCTGGAGTGGGAATAGCTTCCCAAATTATGAGGAACATTTCACTTAAGCCAGTTCTTAGAGGTCATAAACGAATATTCTGACTGTTCCTAATATACTGTGGCCCAAATAGGAAAAACAATCACACAACAGCAATACTCAAATATTTATTCTTTTCCCCCCCCTAGTCTAGCATTACTTTTTTTTAAAAAAATTTTTATTATATCACCATAAACCATAGAATTACAAAGATGTTCATGACTGGGTGTCAGTCATACTGTGTTCAGCAAAATATTTATATCTTTAAAAAATAAGTTTTAAGTTGTTAGAATAGAAATGTAAACATTCATTTTATTATATGTTTAAGTGACCTTTCAGTAAAGGTCAATTTCAAAAACATGCAATTACCTCAGATTATTACTTCATTATTTATGAGGTATAATAAGGTTCACCCCTAGGACTGTAGTTAAGTGTAATTTAATGACATTTCATTCGTTAAGATTGTGACTATTTAAAATGTTTACTCTAGAATAACATAGTTTATATAGGGGTAATAGGCTTATTACAAAGAAAGTCTGAATTAGTTGTTTCACTTACCAAAATGCAGTCCACTTTAGATTGTACAGTTTTGCTAAAATAAAAAGAAATAATTAGGTTAGCAAGATTGAAAACATTTATGAAATACTTGAAAATTTCCAAACAGATATGATAGTCTTTCTTACTGCCAAAAACACAAATAAATAGGTATTTATTTACACTACATCTTTCACACTTGAGCAAATCGATGAACAACAGGAAGACAAGTGATACAAGTGACACATTTTTCACCAAAACCATTTCTCATTTATTTTACTATACTTAAATCAGAATTTTTTTTCTAAGTTTATTGCTACACCTAGTCAACCTGTACATTATAATAATGAATATATTTCATCAAAACATGATGGAGGCTGTGTTTCAGAGTCACACCCACTGGTGTTCTGGGGTTATTCCTGACTGTATTCAGGAGTGACCAGGAGTGATTCTTGGCGCTGTTGAATCTGAAGGAAGGTCAGGTAGAGTGCAAAGCAAGCATCCTATCTCACTGGACCCACAATAGATATTTTGAATAAAAATATAGGAAAGCACGTATATTAAGATATAAATACAGGGGCGGAGCGATACCCCAGCAGGTAGGGCGTTTGCCTTGCACACGGCCGGCCTGTGCCGACCTGGGTTCGATCCCGGCATCCCATATGGTCCCCTGAGCACTTCCAGGAGTGATTCCTGAGTGCAGAGCCAGGACTAACCCCTGAGCATTGCCGGGTGTGGCCCAAAAAAAAAAAAAAAAAAAAAAAAAAAGATAATTTATTTTTAAGGTTTTCTTTTTACTGTATGACTGTGACTTGTGTGTCATTTTTATGAAGGTTCACTTGATCACTTGGCATCCCGTTATTCGTCGATTTGCTCGAGCGGGTGCCAGTAATATTTTTATTTGACCCTATCACGTGCCAGTGTAGCCCAATGTGCCAGTGTAGCCCAATTCATAACATAAAAATGTTATGAATGTTATCAATCAAATTTCTTTTTGGCTGATACACTGTAAAACCTCAAAATTTCTTTTAAACCTCAAAATTTTGCCACTATATCTTACCTTTCAAATTTCATCTTTTTAAACAATAAAGCATGACTATTTTATGACTAGTTACTTTCAACTATAAGGCTCAGACTGGCCAACAGAAGCAAGAAAAGTTGATATCTCTGTAGATAGGAAAAACTGAAAGCCACTTCCCACAATGCCAAAAAAATATTTTTTTAATTATTTTGGGGTGAAAGGACTATTATTTCTAAAACCACATTATATTAGTGTCTTGAAAAATAAATTTTATTTATTGCTTCACCACTCTCCCTACATATGCATAAGACTCTGCAACCACTACTAAAATGGTAGTGATTCCCATTATTTCTTGCAGAGCTCAAGTTTTATTTTTTTGTGGTTTGCTACTCTGGTTCTCGTACTCCCAAATGAGAGATACTACCTTTTTTATTTCACTAAACTTAATAATTACCTCAAGTTCCATCCATGTATAAAGTTATCATCAATCAACATAGTCACAGAAGGCACAGTTTCATCTTTTTAGACTATCTAGCCAGTACTCCACTGAGGATATATGGAGTTTTGTTTAAATCTTTTGGGATCATTTGAATAGTTTATCATGGATTAGCGGCTAAAGTGTGCTACTTCTCTCTCCCCCTTAAAAACTACCCCATTTTCCGTGAGATTAATCTGTAGACTAAGAATTGAAGATAAAGAATAATTTACCCAGCATCCGACCATGTCTTACCACTTTGGTCTTCTAAACCATTATCATCGATGTCCCAATAATTTCCCAGCTTTAATTTTCTCCTGTCTTTATCTCACCATTACTAATCCTGTGAGCTGTTTACAATTCAGAGAGTGACTTAGTCCTTTGCTCCAACAAAATCCTACTTGACCCAGCCCCCTGCTACCTTTCTAACCTAACTCCTATTGGTCCACAACACATCCGGCTTCCACTCCGCTGGCCCCCACGCTGCTATTCACAGAACAGGAGCAAACTTTACAGCAGCATTTTGTATCTGCCTGTAAGACTGCTCACCTCCTGCCCTCACTTTCTTTGACCCTACATGTCCTTTCAGTTCTTTCCTGGCTTTACACACACACACACACACACACACACACACACACACACACACACACACACACACACACACGCACGCGCTGCACACCCTGATAAAACTTTGTGAATGGGCAATCTTTCTTAACTAGACGCGACTCCATGAGGCCCGGCTTCAGTCTGCTCACTGCTCCTCCATCATTTGGCAATTGTGAAGGAATACAGGGCAAAAAGCAGTTCGTCTCTAGTAGGAGTAACTCTTTGGAAAAACTGAAAGCACTTAACAAAGAACTTTTAGAGAAACCAATATGAAACTGAAATGATTTTTTAAAAACTTCTTCAGCGACAGCTTTATGGGTTACAGAAGTAGGTGCTGGTTTTCCTATAGCAACTTGATATGTCTCTAGAAAGCATAGAGAAAAGACAGTCCTTAAAAAGGACAAACTTTTTAAAACAAAGTGAAATCACTTTAAACTAGATGGATAGATCAGTCTAATTCTTTCATTATTTTTACTTCATACTTATAACAAAAGATGGGAATGAAGCTTAAATACCCCTTTTTCTGCGGTTTCATATCCTCTCCTAACTTGGCAGAAAGCATTATTCTGATGGCAATCTTCCCTGTTGTTATTTCAATACTTGGATCGATACACAAATACCTGTAAGCAGGTTATTTCTTTGGTGAAGCTTTTAAATGTTTATATCCATGCCATTAAGTTGTATATATCCTGTGATTGCTTCTTTTCACTAAACACTAATCCGGATCTCTGATGATCACTGGGATGAAATTCACTCAATTCAACTGATAAAGTACTCCTTTGAACATCAAATTTATCCAGCCAGCCACACCCAGGTCTCACTGCACTGCCATGTAAGCTCATCTACCAGCCTTGTTCCAAAGATTCATAGTTCAATCTGGAAAGAGATCGACTAACCACAAAATTCCTCAGACACCCAGTCCCGGCTGAAATGTTTGGGGTGATCCCAGGAGGGCCGTGCCAGTGCCTGCCCGTACAAAGCCCTGGCAGCTGCACTCCCACCAGCAGCTGCCACTGTGCCTACACCACTGCCTCGACTACCTCATGGCCGAGATCCCGAGAGATGCGAACCTGACGGAAACTTCAGGTATACTGGGCTCTCGGGGCTGAAAACTCTAGGCCCTCTCCAAATAGGGATCGGCGCCTGTCCCACCCATGGTCCTGAGAGTCCTGCAGCCATACCACAACCCACCATCACCACCCACCCCAGCCCTGTTCCAGAGACATAAATCAATCTAGAAAGAGATCAACCAGCTGCAAAACTCTCCCGGATATCCAGTAGTGACTGAGCCCTCTGGGGTGACCTCGGGCACCAACGGGTCAAGTTCCTGCCCTCCCAAAGCCACAGTAGCTGCACTCACACCCCAACAGCTGCCACCACGGCCCTGGCTGTACTGTCCAGTCCAATATCCTGCATTTTCTGAAGCAACTTTTCCAAACTACAACACTGACATCCCAGTAATAACACACCAAGTTGGATGGGAATGTAACAAAGAACCAACTAATCTCAACTAACAAAACCATTAACATAGAAGGTTTAACTTGCAACAACAGATTAGTAAACCCTCAGGCAGGACTTAATGTCCGGTGGTGAGAAACAACAATTTCCACAAATTTTCTGTTACTGAAATATTTTTAATGATTCCATTAGCCATTTAGTGGCAACAAGCAATATAAAATAAATTACTGTGGTCCACATTGGAGACAGGATTGAAGAGTGGCTGGGAAAATTGAGACAACTGTGGAGGAAGGTGACAGTGGTGGTGGGCCTGTGGTTGAAATATCGAATGCCTAAAACAAATGATCATGAGCAACTGTAAACCATGGGGTTTAAATAAAGTAGGGAAAAAACATTTCTTCTTCTACTCTATGTACTTTCTAGTTTTACCTACAAAAAAAATCCTGCAGTAAACGTCGCTGTACATGTCTCCCTAGTAAACACATGCATCTTCCAATTATAATCCACAGATATTCATTTCAAGGCGCTACCTTAAAAATCTTCATACAACCTGTGATGCGTCTCACTCTAGAACGACTGGACCAGAAACCAAAGCCCTGGGTACCACAAAACTTCCTGTCAGCTGTTTCGGTGCTTTACTCTTAGAGAGCCTTTCTCAGACAGATTATAGAACAGAACATTCCCAACAAAAAAGGTGTGAAATGCCTACTCTGAGGAAATAAGACCACTCACAAATACGCACAATTAACCCTCACAAAGGTAAAAAGAAAACTATAATACTCTGGCTATTTTTTCTTAGTTTCCAAATATACTTTCCAGTCTTTGCAATAAGCCAAGAGCCTGACCCTTATACATTTTATCTCTATGGTCCCCTTCCCCTCCAGCTTCCTGTGAGCCAGTATTAGTTCTTTAAGAAAACGAAAGATAGAAAGAACTTATTCTATTCATTTTGGTTTTCTTTCTGACAGTGAGCTAATGGTGGAGAACTGTGGTTTTTCTTAGCAAGTCCTGTAAAATCTTTTTGCCTCATTAAACTGAGAGCAATCTGAAACTAAGAGTAATGTGTAGGAGAAATGGAAAGATTCTTACAATCATACAATCATACTAAATCAAACAAGGAAGAAATGAAAAACCTGAACAGTCTAATCATAAGCAAGGGCAATAAAAAATCTACCCCAAAAAGGAAAGCCCCCGGGTCAGATGGCTTCATCCACTGAATTCCACAAAAAATTCAAAAGATGAGCCAATACCTATCCTCAAATTCTTCACCCAAAGTGCTTGAAAATGTATTTCTAAGTACATTTTATGAGGGTGACATTACCCTGATACCAAAATAAGACAAAAAAAAAATCACCAAAAAAGAACTAAAAAAGACCAGGAATCTAGATAAAAACAGATGAAAAAAAAACTCAACAAAATCTTAGCAAGCCAAATGTAACATATTAAAAGGATGGCCTTCAGTAGGAAGCTTTCCTGGGGGGCTGGGAAGATGGGGGAGGCCCTGGGCAGTGGGGGGACATGGGGGCTGAGAGGGATAGGGAGGCCCTGGGCAGTGGGGGGGACATGGGGCTGCGAGGATGGGGAGGCCCTGGGCAGTGGGGGGGACATGGGAGCTGAGGAGGATGGGGAGGCCCTGGGCAGTGAGGGGGACATGGGGGCTGAGAGGATGGGGAGGCCCTGGGCAGCAGGGTGACATGGGGGGCTGTGAGGATGGGGAGGCCCTGGGCAGTGGGGGGACACGGGGCTGTGAGGATGGGGAGGCCCTGGGCAGTGGGGGACATGGGGGGGGGGGGCTGTGGAGGATGGGGGAGGCCCTGGGCAGTGGGGGGGTGGGGGTATGGCAACAGTGAACCGTGCAAGGCTGGGAAGTCGCATGCAATAAATCCTACCATGAATGGTTTTGTAAACCAAAGTGCAAAAACGAAAATTCCTATAATAAAAGGATTGTAGCCCCCGCCTCCCTGGGCTATGGTCCTTCTGGTACCGTATCTCCATCCTCACCAGAGGATCACGCTCTTTCCCCCAGTCCTGAGACAGTTCTGGGAATTATTTGCCTATTACTTTCTGATAGTTTGTTCCCTGGTCTTAGAGAAGGTTTCACTTACAAGTAGAGATTTGTGGAACTCAGGACTCCAGGGCATCTTTGCGTGCAACTTCATGCTCCTTGTGTACTCTGTACTCCGGAATAGTCCAGTAAATTGCCGTTGTCTTGGCTCCGCCGCCCCACCCCCACCCCCCACCACCTAGCTGTCAGCACCAAGCTTGATGTCGGCGTGCAGCCTGGGGCACCTTCAGGCAGCAAATTGGGTTAATCTTGGAATTTGTCTTCTTTCCCTATCTTGTAGCCTTTTGCCCTGGCTAAAAGAGATTTTTTTTCACACGTGTTCTAATTTTTCTAGTTGTTTATGAGGGGGATCAAGTCCTGGGACTTCACAATTTCATGGTCAAGCTGGAAATCTTTGTTTAGGTTTCTCTTTCTGCCATTTGTCAGTTTCATTTGTCAACAGATTGTGTGTTCGTTTTCTAATCCTCCAGCTTTATTTTTTGCAAAAAGGATCCCTACTGGTTACAAAGCCAATACTATACTACCTACACAGCAAAGCCTGGCAAGCTACCTGTGTTTTATTTTTGTTATGCCAAAAGCTAGTAACAATTATAGACCTCAGTTCCATGACCTGAAGAATAGTTTGGGGCTCTTCCCTGTCCCTTAAGCAAGCAGATGCCCTTGAGTTACTTTTGCTTGTGACAGGACTTATGGAGATGTTACTAGTGCCCACTTGAGCAAATCGATGAACAATGGGAAGGCAGTGATACAGTGATCATGTCTGGGAAGGTTTTAATCCAGGAATGCAAGGCTAGTTCAACACATGCACGTTAATGTACCATGTCAACAAAGAGAAAAGCCAAATATCCATTCGATATGGAGAAAACATGGAAAATGTTCTATATCCATTTATGATTTTAAAAAATAAATCAGTGAAAAACTGGATAGAAGGAACACTTAAAAATAGAATAAAGGCTACTTATGATAACTCCCAAATAGCATCAAAGTTAGTTTTTATTCTGCAAAGTTATTTTATTCTGTTAGAATAAAGGCTACTTATGATAACTCCCAAATAGCATCAAAGTTAGTGGACAAAGACAGAAAGATTTTCTTCTAGAACAGATACAAGATACGGTTGCTGGATCTCACTATTATACAACACAGAACCTAGTATTAAAGCATCAGGCTTTTTAAAGAACTTTTTAAAAATGAAACAAAAACAGAAGTAAAAGTGTCACTATTTGCTGATAGCATATAATAGCAGGATATCATAGAGACCACACTAAAAAAAACAAACCAGCAGAAATGAGATCAGATTAATAGAGTAGAAGGCTAGAAAATGAATAAAAACAAAATTTGCTGAGAGTGTACAGACAATAAAACAGAGGTGAAAGAAATCTCTGCTTTAACAAACAGTGAGTAGCCTGGGTTCGGGGTCAGAGGTCAAAGGGCTACAGCGTGTGCCTGGATCACACAATCCCCCAAGTTTCTTCCTGGCTTTCCATAACTTCCCAAGCACTATTGGATGTAGACCTGGTATCCTCCAGAAGCCTTGGGAAAGCCCCCAAAAGCAAGAGAAATTGAATTCAAGCCTTAAGTAACTGGGGATAACTTACCAAAGATGATGAAAATACCTGTATAATGAAAACTGAAATCTTTCAAAGATTCAATGAAATTCCAAACAGTGTTCTTTGAGGGAAGGAAACATTACTAAAGTGACACAAAAGCCTGTGAACAGCCAAAGCAATTCTGAGATGAGTCAGCACACATCCATCACATTCACTAACTTTAAGAAAAGCAATAGTAAACCAAACAGTGTGGCATCAAATCAATTACCACACACAGATCAATGGGTAAACACTGAGAGCCCAGAAAAAAACATCCACGCATACACATGAGCATGAACTACATGACAAGGAGGTAGAGCACAAATGGAGAAGGAAAGTCTCCTCAACAAACGGGCCCAGAACACCAAAAGAAGCCACCCTCAAAAGACAAACTGTCTCGCATCATCACAAGAAATTCATTCAGAATAGATGGAAGACTTGGACAGAGGATCTGAAACGATCAGAGAAGTGAAGGAATTGAATAAAACACTCCAAGAAGGGTCGAAAATATGGCTCCGGTAGGAATACATGCCTTGCAGTCCCTTGTACCTCAAAAACAAAACCCCACTCTACCAGGGAATTAGCTTCAGTGAGGAGCTCAGGGACTAGTTGCTGCTAAAACAATAAAGCAACAGAGTCTATATTAAGTTAAAAAGCTTCTATGCAATGACAGAAACTACTAATAAAGATATCTTAATGAAAGGGAGGAGACATTTGTACAGCATATACCCCAATATCTAAGGTAGATACAGAACACTTAACAACAGCTATATATATATATAAAAATATTAATACACACACACACACACAACACACACACATACCTCACAGAGATATAGAACATACACACACACACACAAATAAGAATAAAAGAATAGATACTTCTTTAGAGAAGACTTACAGATGTACAAAAGATACATGAAAATACTGCTTGCCACTTGCCAGGGAAATGCAAATCAGAGCTATAGTATCACCTCACACTGGCAGGAAGGGCCTAGATCACAAAGGTCAGAAACAGTACGTTTTGGCTAGGTGGTAGAGCAGGAAAGTTAACCTAGCACATTGCTGATGAGAATGCAAACAGGCCATTCTGATTTGAGAAATCAGTATGGATACTTGGGATACTCACAGGATTCTACCATGTGAGATAGTGATTCTGCTGCTAGGCATCTACTGAAGAATACAAAAATACTGATTTGAAAGAATCACTGTACGACCAAAACCCAAATATGAACTTTGTAATTGTTTATCTTTGTAATTGTATATCTCACGGTGATATAATAAAATACATTAAAAAAAAAGAATACAGATGGACACCGCTGTTCTCTGCAGCCCTTTTTGAAATCAAGGTATGGAAACAACTTCTGTGACTAGACAGATTAAATAAAGATGTGGTGTGTACACAAATGTATACACACACAGAGCTTTAACAACATGGAAGAAGAGGAAGGCTGTAATTCTAAGCAAAAACGACATTATCTGTTGTGTGTAGAACATTAAGAGACAAGGCAAAGCAACAAACAAAAACAACCTCAAACGAAATGAGGTTGCCAGAGAAGGAACAGAAAAAACAAAGAGCCGAAGGGCACAATGGATGGAGATGCAGAAATTTGGGCGCCTCATGACACTTTTAAAGAGGTGTGATAAAGTAATCCTGAAACTTATACAACAATATACATAAACATTAATCAAAACAACTAAAGCCAGGCTGGATTCAAGTCCTACCACAACAAAGAATAGAAGCAATGATGAAGATCTAAGACAGAGGCTCCTCAAACCTACATGGAACACTGCCCCCTTTTCAGAAAAAACAAACACAGTCATTCCTGGAAATCTCCTAGAGAACGGAAAGGTGAACCCCACAACTCTTGCAGGGCTCCTCCCGCCCACCCTAGTCATTTCTATACGTGCAGAGCAGTGTCACTTCACAAAACCCTGACAGATGATCCCAATAAAAATATATTTAAATGTCAGTAATCAAAATAGATACCAATGGATATTTGGATACCAATATATAGCTATAAAGGTTTGATAACTGACATATATGTATACATGTATATATATATAGGTATATATATATAGAATAAAGGCTAACTTTGATGCTATTAAAATAAAATAAAATATATGTTTTATTTTTTTATCACTTTGAGCATATATTTGCAAATATACACAATTTGTTCTGACCTCCGTCGCTATTCCAGAATCAGGGACGCTGTCTCGTTGCCAAGGCATCGAAAATCAGATGGGCTGGACATGTAATGCGATTTGCAGTTTTTTTTTTTTTTTTGCTCTTTTTTGGGTCACACCCGGCGATGCTCAGGGGTTACTCCTGGCTCTGCACTCAGGAATTACTCTTGGTGGTGCTCGGGGACCATATGGGATGCCGGGATCGAACCCGGCTGGCATGGGCCAGCCGCGTGCAAGGCAAACACCCTACCCACTGGGCTATCGCTCTGGACCCCTAAATTTCTTTCTTTCTTTTTTGTATTTTTTTTTTTTTTGTTTTTTTGTTTTTGGGTCACACCTGGCAATGCTCAGGGGTTACTCCTGGCTCCGCACTCAGGGAATTACTCCTGGCGGTGCTCAGGGGACCATATGGGATGCCGGGGATCGAACCTGGGCGCAGCATGAGCCGGCCACATGCAAGGCAAATGCCCTACCTGCTGGGCTATCGCTCCGGCCCGACATGTAATGCGATTTGGAGACAACCGCTGGACTAGAGCCGTTATCGACTGGATCCCACGGATGTCAAAAGATCACATGGCCGCCCACCTACAAGATGGTCAGACTTCCTTATACAGACCCTGAAGGAACGGTTTGAGGCTCTTCATATTCCTGAATCAACCAGATGCCGTTAGGCTACATTGGCACGTGATAGGGTCCAATGGAAATGTTACTGGCGCCTGCTCGAGCAAATCGATGAATAACAGGGATTCAAGTGATCAAATGATTTTTGCAGTGCTGGGGATTGAACACATTATGGATATTTTAGCAATAATGGACCTCATTCCCAATGAATGGAAACGTTACTGGTGCCAGCTCGAGCAAATCGATGAGCAACGGGAAGACAAGTGACAAGTGATACAAGTGATTTTTGAATTAACCTTACTTATTGACTTTATCAAGAAATAACTTATTCAAGTGATAATGTATGCTTAACAGTAATGTTTTACTAAATTTTCTAGACCTTCTAAACTGCTGATTACTGATTATCTTTATTACATATTAACTTTGGGTCCCTCTTAAAGTTAGTACTTTCTTTTTAATGTTTGAAACTTTACTTAAACCCCATGATTTACAAAGTTGTTCACAACACAGTTCCACCAACTGTTCCATTTCCCACCTACCACAGCCGGTCCCAAGTTTGGCCCATAGGCAGGCAAAAAATAACTTACTTTAGATTGCTTGTTAAAACACATATCTGTGTGTGTGTGTGTGTGTGTGTGTGGAGAGAGAGAGAGAGAGAGAGAGAGAGAGAGAGAGAGAGAGACAGAGGAGAGAGAAGAGAGAGAGATCTGTGAATCAGAGATCCTAGGATTTGCTTCTGGAAACTCTGAAGTGGGGCATGAAATACATCAGTGTTATGAAGCTCTTTCATTCTGAGCTAGGGAGGGAACTCCAAGGCCTGGAGGCCAGACTTTGCATACAGCAAGTCTGGGTTTGATCCCTGGCACCACATGGTCCACTGGGAAGTGACCAATGCCAGAGCACTGCCAAGTGTGGCACCGAAAAAATATAATGCTATTAAAAGCACATTGACTTCAGGTTCCTTTTGTGGATGGTGACTCAGCTCAGAGCCCATCACGGCACAGTGCATTTTCACTTTATATGAAGAAGAATGACTATGAAGAAGGAATATCACACTTAACTTGCTCAAATGAGAATGAAAGTTTAAAATTAAAAAAAATAAAAACGTAGTAGCTGCGGCTCATTCTACAAGGTTGACAGGCATTGCCAGAAAATTATAAAAGGAAACAGAAACAACTGTGACTCCCACTAGCCAGATATTTTGCCTCATTTAATTAGATACTTCTTAAAAATAATCAGGTTGGGCTGGAGAGACAGTACAGTGAGGAAGGAGCTAGCCTTGCGCGGCACCTGCCTCAGACACCGACTCCTGGACCCCAGCCCACAGTCCCCTGACCCAGAATGATTCCCTGGGCACAGAGCCAGAAATAAGTCCTGAGCACCGCCAGGTATGGGAATCCCCATAAACCTGTGAACTTCCTTCCATGTGGAGAACAGGAACACTGACCATATCTGCGTACAATGTGCTGTACAGTGGTATAGCCTTATGGAACTTAGTTTGACATTACCACAAAAACTTCAATGATGATTTGTCACACAAACCAGCATTTCTACTCCGAGGCATAAAATCAAAGGATATAGGTTTTCAAACAAATATTTGTATTTCACACACACACACACACACACACACACACACACACACACAGTCACAACTGCACTATTTAAAAGCATCAAAATGTTCAAACTACCTTTTCTATGTCTAGCAATAGTCGAGCAACACATGGTATATATCCATACCATGGAATATTCTGCTTAAAAAGAAAAAGACAGAATATGACAATTTTACGCTGAGAAACTACTCTGAGTCTAGGTGTATGAAATGTCTGAGCACGTCAGTTATGAAAGTGGACTGCTGGTGGCAAGGGGCAGAGGAAACAGGGTTGATAAAATGTTCTGGATGTGATGGCTGCCCCTCTATTTATGTTAGTGAATATACCAAATGTCACTCAACTTTTTACACTTCAAATGCTTCATCTTACATTACGAAAAGTTTATCTCCATGAAACAAACCATGATCATGAAATCAAGAAAAGTTTTCTTTGGGAGGGTCCCGAAGAACCTGGGCAGACCATTCAGTCTAAGGCCTGAAACCAAGGCCCCAGCATACAAAGCACATGCTTGGCCCACTGAGCCTCTCCAGCCCTAAAAAGTCACTTTGATTACTGATATGTAATTAACAAAATACAAAATTCTTTTATAATTCAAAATGCATGTCAAGTGTCTTGCTCAAAAGTTCATTGTTAACAGTTCTTGCCTGTTCTAAGAACCTTGAGCTCTTAGGTTCAGCCCTGAAATACTGAGATCCCGAGACTTAATAGCATTTTTACAAGTCTATCCTATGTATCTTAGGATGTCGGCATAACTAGATACTTCCCGTTAATGCCAGTAAACAGACAACCCAAACACCCCACATATGACCACATACCCCAGTCTCGCCACAGCTCTAGACTGGAGAGAACAAAGTCATTCATTATGCTACGTGTTGAGTCACAGTTAAGAAGTTCCCTCCCTAGTATATGGAAGCAAATACTCTATAAATGCGTCATTTTGAAAAGTTCCGACTTCTGTAGGGATAAGAAAGTGAATTTCTTGCTATTCACAGAATTATGAATTTAGTTTTATTATAAAGTTCAGTTTTCTCTGAACACCAACTTTACCCAAAAGAATTAATCAGGGGCCCAACAGCTCAGTTGCAAAAGCACCTCCTTGAATACGGAGACCGAGCTCCTGCCCTGCTGGGCCTGAAGGCACAGAGCACTGTCCCCAGCCACAGCATTATGACCTTGCTCTGAGCATGACTCCTGGCAAGCATGCATACAGGCACTACCAGAGTGCACCCCTCGGCAGGCTGCACCACAAACACATGGGGTGGTCACAGTCATCACAGTACTAAGGGAAGTAAAATGAGAAAGATTTTGGGAGGGAGTGCAGTGGTGTTCCCAGGTGGCACTCAAGAGGCCAAGGGGTCACTCCTGAAGATCTCGCCAGCTGGAGGATGTCCAGCCCGAGGGAGCCTTTGGTCTGAACCCTGCTCAAATGCTGCAATGCTCTGTTAAGTATGTGCTGCTGGGATCGAACTTGGGTCAACTCCTGCATTCTCTCCACCACGGAATACTCGTTTTGGGGCCACACGCAACTACGCTTTCAGCTTACTCCTGGCTTTGCACTCCAGAGATCACATCTGACAAGGCTCAGGGGACCACGTAGGATGGCAGGGGGCAAACCCAGATCAACTTTGTGTAAGACAAATATCCTACAGGCTGTACTATCTCTAGTTACACTGAGCATCTTCAAAAATTATTTGTTTTGGGGTCACACTCAGTAGTGCTCAGGGCTCTGAGGGGTCCTGGGAGTGCTCTGGGGACCACAAGAGGTGCTGAGGATGAAACCTGGGTTGGTCTCACATTAGGCACCCACATAAACTCCTATACGATTTCGCTGGCCAAGTTAAAAAAAAAATAGAATGAACTCAATCACTGGGTAACTTTAGCCTACTACTTAACTGTTATTATTTGGGAAAGGAGGAGTTTGGGCGCACCCACGGTGCTCAGGGGATCACAATGGGTGCTGGCGACTGAACCCAAGTGGCATGTGCAAAACAAGCACCTTAGCCCCAGTACTATCACTCTGGCCCCTATTTTACTGCTTTATTTAAATGGCCAAGATGTGCGGACACAGGACAACTATAAAGAACAATTTGTTTATTTTGGATTTTTTTTCCTCTTTAGGAGGAAAACTTCAGAGATGAAGCTGTATTGGGTCCCCTTTCAGCCCCATTTCTCCTTTCTTTTCTCAGCGGTGACCACTATCTAGAAGTTGCGATCCAACATTCCCATGAATAAAGTTCTAAATGTGGAGTACATTTAAAGCAATATAATGCAGTTTTGTTTATGACAGGAATTATGATGCGTATATAATCCTATTTTTCATTTAACAGGCTTTAGACCTTAATTATTTTGACTCAGTCTGGCTTGTACAATTTATTGATTTTGGGGGGTTTGGGGTCACATCTGGCAGTGTTCGAACTACAGGCTCTGTGTTGATGGATCACTTCTTGTGAGACTCAGGGAACCATAATTGATGCTGGGGATCTAACCCGGGTCAGCTGCATGCAAGGCAAGCGTCCTACCCACTGAACTATCTTTCTGGCCTTATACATTTTTTTTCCTTTTTTGGGTCACACCCGGCGATGCTCAGGGGTTAATCCTGGCTCTGCAGTCAGTAATTACTCCTGGCAGTGCTCAGGGACCATATGAGATGCCGGGGAATGAACACAAATTCGCCATGTGCAAGGCAAACACCCTACCTGCTGTACTATAGCTTCAGCTCCACTTTATACAATTTAGTGATATAAAATTATGAGTTTAAGGGGCCAGAAAGATAGTATAGGGTGTAAGGTGCTAAGGAGAACATATGATGCCAGAAATCAAATCCAAGTCTCAGCCATGCAAAGTAAGTGCTCTACTACTGAGCCACATCCCCATCCTAACGCATACATTTCAGACGGGACTGAGGATGCAGATCAGTGGTAGAGCACTTGCCTTGCACGGGTGATGACCTGGATTTGTTCTTTGTTTCTGTGCCATACTCAGCAATACTCAGGGTTATTCCTCGCTCTGCTCCCAGGGCTAACTCCGGGCAATGCTCAAGAGACCATATAGAATGCTGGGGGTTGAACCTGGATTGGTCATATGCAAGGCAAGTACCCTGCTGCTATACCATCTCTTGAGCCCCAGAGGCCCTTGGTTTGATCTCCGGTTGCCACCACAACAAAAAGGAAAAAGAACTTGGGACACAGCATAGCTGGTAGGGTTCTTACCTTCCACACATCTGACCCATATGACCCCGTGAGCACAGAATTAAAATTAAGTCCTGAGCACTGCCAAGTATGCCCAAAAACAAACAAACAAACAAACTAGGAAAAGGAAAATCATGCATTACTTGAATTTGGGGTGAGATAAGCAATTCAACCCATTATTTACTCTGTGGGGGCACACTTGGCTATGTGCAGAGCTTACTTACTTACTGGGTCTGTACTCAACGATCACTCCTGGCAGTTCTCAGGGAACCAGGTGCCTCGTGGCACCACAAGAAATGCCCCCCCAAAATCAAGAAAAAAAATAAAATTAGTATACTAAAGTCTTGATCTTTACCACCTTCAAAATGTGACCTTACTTGGAGGGTCTTCATAAAGGCAATGAAAAACTGAACCATCAGCTGGATGAGTTCTAAACCAACATGACTGGTGTGTTTATAAAAAGAAAAAAGTGCAAGCACACATAGAGAGGGAAGACAGCTAAACAAAAAACCAGTCTGAGACCCTTACTCCTTTCATACTCCTCAGAACAATCACAATCATGAAAAAATAAGTATCCGCTTGTTTCCCAACCCTATAAAATTAATACACATAGATATTCCATCATTTGAAAATGCCCTTTTTTATTTAAACAACTTTTGAGCAATGGACTCTCTGGCATGTCCAACTCTGTATGGTAACATATAATATCACAACAGGCATTGGCATACACACTATTGCTATATACACACTGCAAGAATTTTTTTCCCAGACCCATAAACACAGACAAGCCTTGCAGAGGAATTCTGGCATGCTGATCTTCAACTTTCAAATTATTGGTTAACTGTTCTTCAAAATTTATTTCTTCAGGTGTGTATGAGAATAACCTTATTGTCTCTAAATTATGATAATGATAACTTTTGAACCAATCTGATCTATGTGAAGTACTTTGTTGTTTTACTATGGATTTCTCTTTCAGTGAACTTAAACATTTTTACACAGTCACTGGTCACTCGCTAGTCCTAGTTCTGTGAATTGCCTACTCAGATCTTCTGTGCATTTCTACTTGGCTGTCTGCTATTGTTATAAACTTGTACGAACCCTCTCTGTGCTTTAGACACAATCCTTTGTCAAGTATATCAATCACAAATGTATTTTCCCAATTTGTTTTGTTTTGTTTTGGGGCCCCACCCAGGAGCATTTAGGGACTTCTCTGCCCTGGCTTGGTTCTCAGGGGATCAATCCCAGGTCTTCTACCCATAAGACATATGATCAGCCCTTTGACCTAGCTCTCTGGCTTGTCATTCTTTTGGGATTTGCTGTTTGGAAAAATGCTCAAGGGGCTGGGGTAGGGGAGAGAGGTAGAATATGTATGTTCAAATTTAGTAACAGTCTTCCGCAGAGGTACGTGCTTTTTTTTTTAATAAGTATTTTATTTACCACTGTGAGACATACAATTACAAAGATGTTCATATTTGGGTATTGGTCATACAGTGTTCCAGCACCCATCCCCTCCACCAGTGCCCATCTCCCACCACCAATGTCCCCCGTTCCCTCCGCCCTCCCCAGCCCACCTCCATGGCAGGTTCTTTATTTCTTTCCCTTTCTCTCTATCTCTTTCTCTTTTCCTTCTCTCCAGACTATGGATTACAGAACATACATTAAAGGGTTGTCATGTATATCTTTTTTGCCTGTAATTAATGCTCAGTTCTAGGTTGGTATTAGTACTTTCGACAATTGTTAGCACACTGTTCCATTTTCTGTCTTACCTAGCCTCTGACTCCCACACGTTTGTGATAATTTCCACCTTTGACAAAACTTACTGATACAAGTTTCACTTGACCTTGGATATTGGTATCATAATATATACATATATATTTATGTCATGCAAATAAATGCAGCCATTCTATATCTGCCTCTTTCCTTCTGGCTAATTTCACTCAACATGATCTTTTCCATGTCCATCCATTTATAGGCAAATTTCATAACTTCATTTGTCCTAACAGCTGCATAGTATTTCATTGTGTAGATGTACCAAAGCTTCTTTATCCAGTCATCGATTCTCGGGCATTCTGGTTGTTTCCAGATTCTGGCTATTGTGAATAATGCTGCTATGAACATAAAAGTAGGGGTGATGTTTCTGCTGCGTATTTTTGGCCTCCCAGAGTAGATTCCCAGGAGTGGTATGGCTGGGTCAAATGGGAGTTCAATTTCTAGTCTTTGGAGGAATGTCCATATTGTTTTCCAGAAAGGCTGTATGTGCTTTTAAAGCCATCCTTGCAGCCCTTTGCAACAGGATATTCATAACCACCCTTCGACTGTTCCCAACCTTAGGTCCCAAATGGGTATGTGCAGTGTCCTTGGGAAATCCTGGGCACAGTGGCCAGGGTTCTCATATTCATCATGTCTATCTACACCAAGCTGCAGAAAAAGGAGCAAGAGATTAAGCCTACTAGGGTCAAGTTCACAGCAGCCAAATGTTCCTTACTGTTGGATGACAGGCCTAGTTACCTTGGGAGCTTTGCTCTTTAATCTATTTCATCTATTTACTCACAGTTTAATCTATTTACATGTTCTTAATCCAGGGTTCATGCTAATGAGATCTCTCTTCTATGTAAAACTGATGGAGGGTGTGGCAGTTACAAAATTCGCCTTTTCTCTGAATAACTTTTGAATTATCATTAAATATCTACTATGTCTTCTATGTTATCTAGATTGGGCACAGCTCCTCCTTATACCCACTGGTCCAAGCGTGGGTCAGTTAGAATTTACCAGGAGACTGTCACCCTGGCTACATGGAGACTATCATTTAATATTATAGGAAGGATCATACTAGTTTGCCCTCAAGCAGGCAAGCATGACCCTTTTAGTATACAGACAACAAGATACTCAGAATCACCCTGTTGCAGATAATAAACAAGAAGGACCTTGTGGGTACCATCCAGATTACATGAAGCCCATAAAATTAAAATGTATTACTTTATACCAGCGCTCTCTCTTTCTCTCTCTCTCTGTCTCTCTCTCCAGTGTTTCAACATAAGAGAATCTGAGGAAGGGATTAGTCCTTGGCATAATCATTTGTTTAGACCTGTAATGGGGTGTGGCACCACCCTACTACACTCTTCTACTCTCTAGAAGCTGTTTAGTTGATCTTTGTTGACAGGACCCTCCCTGAAGTTAGGATTACTTTGGTGTATATAAGGGACTGACTTGAGGTACTGCATCCACTCTAGTGGGATCTTCTCTGGCGGGAGACTTGGGCTCTCGTGCATGGTATATGTTCTGACCTGAGCTAGTGGGTCTTCCACTATATTGGATGTAAGTGAGCGGTGGTAGAGCTCATTCTGCTATTAAAACCTTTGCTCCAGACTCGTGAGTTTTCATCCTTTCTCTGGCGGCCTCAGAGGCAGAAGAGAACTTCTGTCCTGATACTGTTGGGAACCCCAATGGCCCCCGACACTTTACCTCAATACAAATTTACTGCAGATGCATTTGGAGACACATTGGCTGAAAAACAGCAGTTCCTAACAGATGGGGAGATGGTGCGTGGCTATAACACATCCCTAATACCAGTTCCTGGGGAAGTGGAGTTTGCACTCCAAATGTCTCGGAGACAATGCCAAGTGAGGCAATCCAACCAAACAAAAATCTTACTTCCTATTTAAAAAAAAATCTTATCAGAGGTAACAAAGAGACTTATGTTTTCTAAATGCCTTTGATATCTGGGAACTAAAATTTTCTGAGATAGTTTTTCCCCCACAATGGTAACTGGAAGAGTAACACATGGTCCATCTTTCCCTTGCAGACAAAGTCTACAGGATGGTAATGAGTTCTCTTGGGCACTTTTCCTGTATGAACAAGGCAATCATAAATGTGGCATCAATAAAAGAAAGACTATAGAAGAGGAGAGATGCAAGGCAGAGATGAAGCATGAGATACATATTCCCATCACGGTCCTGGGAGCAAGTATCAGAATCACACAGACAAATGAAGGAGGACTGCAAGGACGATGGCCTTCGAGAACTCTGAAGGCTGCAGGCGAACACACGGGTCATTCCTTCACAGGCGCTGAGTCTGCTTTCTCCAAGGAGAAAAGTGTGATCTCGTGGTGTTGCTGTTGAGTTCATTTTAAAAATCCAGGAAACCCTAATGTTTTATAAATATTATTTGGCTATTATATCATTACACAAAGTTATTTAAAACCACAGTTAAAAGGGGCCAGAGTGATAGCACAGCGGGTAGGGAGTTTGCCTTGCGCGGCAGACCCAGGTTCTATCCCCGGCATTCCATACGGTCCCCTGAGTACTGCCAGGAGTAATTCCTGAGTGCAGAGCCAGGAGTAACCCTGAACAATGCTAGGCGTGACCCAAAAAAAAAAAAAAACAGTTAAAAAAAGGAACAAACCCCCCAAAACTCAAAAGAAAAAAACAATTTGATGTAGCAACTCAAATTCAACATTTTCTGCAGGAAGGTAAATATATGAACTACAGAAAAACTAGATTAGAAAAGCTGTTTGAGGATATATTGCATTTATTCTATTTAGAACAGTCACTTGACTTCTACTTCCTTAACAGAATCATCCAGGAATACCAACAGATGGATGAAAACAACATCCTCAATAAATAAGGATGTCTCTAAAACGGCTACAGAGGTTCTATAACCTTTACAGTCAATGTCTACTATAATCAATGTTTACCAAACAGCCACAAGTGCTACTCAAAGTATATATTAGCTTTCAAAATTGAACTCACTTTTTCTTTCTAATTATTTCCCTTTTCGCCATTCCTCCACATAAAAGCACATTTCACTATATAATTGCTAGCTCCTATAGATGCTGATTTTTACTATTAAAATGGCTTCAAAAGGACTGTACAAAATGTATGCTCTGGGAAGGCAAGACACTGAACAAATACTGTTGTTCTTCTTACTCCTCATCATGTACTTGTTAATTTTTTTTCCCAATGCAAACCAATTTTTTGGGCTGACAGAACAAGTTTAGAGTCAATAAAATTCAAATGTGGACTCGATGAAAGTATCTGCACAGACACTTTCTAAAGACGAAAACCTTCAAATAAGTATATCTGTTAGGAAACACCATCGTATATGCAGAAAAGGGAAAACACATGATTTTGGAAACTCAGGTAAATTATTTTTCTTCCTAAATTGGCTTTTTTTTGGGGGAGTGAAAATTATGAAGCAAGATGCCTTACAAAAAAGGCATATTGCATTAACAATGGATTCTTAAAATATATCAAGTGAAATAAAACCTTGTCGTTTATTTACAGCAAAGAGAAAGAGGATCACAATGGTTTAAAGATTTATATGAGGTCACACATTAATTTTTATTTGGCCTCCATTATCCAATAAAAATGCTACTGTTTACCTGACAAGCAAACCTCTACTTTACACAGGGATTTTAATTACAAAGAACAATTGGAATCCTAATCTAGAACAACTATCCCTGGTATTATCCTTTTGGAACTTCTTACTCCAAACAAATGTTAGCTATTGCCAAGGGAGCTGGACTTGATATGGTCTGTCCCAATACTGTTGGGGACCCCAGTAGAGGCTTTGCCTAGCTCCCCTGTCATTTCATTTTGCTGGGGCCTCTGGTGCTAATATGCAGAGGAAGCCTCAAGGTAAAGACAGGTAAAGTTAGAAGGGCATGAATGCTTACAAGAAAAATGAAGTGAAACCTGACACTTTGTACACATAGAAACCATCTAAGACTCGTTTTCCTTTGGGGTTATGAGAGGGCTTATTATTTTGAAAGGTCTTACTTTCTTTGCAAACTTGTCAAGTTGGTTTTTTTTCTTTTTAAACACTTCCTTGCTCTAATTTTACAACACATACGAATCTTAGCTAAAACAAAGAAATTAAAATAAGGGGCACGGCAGGTTCATATCGGAGAGCTCTGTGGAGAGAGCAGAAAGATGCTCAGCTCAGCGTTTAGCTTAGTTTTGAGAAAGCTGGTGGGAGATCAGGTAGCTCTTTAAGCGGAGAAACTTGGGAATGAAAGTGATCTCATTTTCCTAAGAGTGCCTTGGGATGTCTGTGGAAATCACTTAAAACTGAAACACATTAAAAGGATGGCATGCCCGTGTGTCCTGCCTTTGCTCCTGAGAAACAATACGCTATTCTTTTCTAGAATTCTTTTTCTAGAATTTATTGGGGCAGAAAAGGATTAGGTATCCCCAGAGCACCATTCCCAAAAATGAAGCTACTGAAATGGTCTGTCTAGTTGCTCTCAATTTAACCCCAAGAACCGCAAGACTTTTGTCTTCATGAAAGGCAAACACCACAAAAAACCAATTCTGCTAATATTATAATTCTCACTGGGAAAGAAAAAACAAACAAAGCAATAGGAAAATGCGTTCCAAAGTGAAGGTTTATAAAATAGATGAACAAATACTCCATGTTCAAACGTTACTTTAAATAAAGATACCCACAGCTCCATCCGTGGCTACAGGCAGGAGAATCTCACGCCTCAGCGCCACATGTGACCAGGCCTGCCCCTGGCAGCTCAGCTATCTGGGACCCAGGCACCACAGTGACTTCCCTGCCCCAACTGCAGGCAGGTGTGAGCCAGGAAACCTCCCCCAGCAAGCATCACAATGAAAATGCGAGTGAGGTGCACCCACGTGCACACCCCAGGAAGCTGTGCCGGCAGAAGGTTCGGCCAAGCAAGTGATGGTGGCTGCTTCTAACTTGCTTCAGAAACAGCAAGTGGAAGTGAAGATCCGAAGATTCCAAGACCAATGCATTGCAATTTTATTTTTGCATGGGCTTGAGGCTGTTGCTCTCGGATGCCATCCATGTTCAGAAAGCTGGGAGATGCTGGTGTTCGAACTTGGTGCTCTTACGATCCAATTTTATTATTAAACTTTTTGTGAATTATAATCTAGGTAGGTCACAATAAAATGACACTGCACCAAGTCCCAGGCACAGCTACAACAGTGCTGCTGCTGTGAGCTGCAGCTCTTCACAGCCCTCCAGTCTCTAAGTTTCCTTAACTCAAGGTTGAGGGTTTGATATTTATCCATACTGTCTGTTCCCTTGTTTAGTCTCTCTATAGAGTGCACAGATGAATGAGATTGTTACTTGTTTTTCTCACTCAACACCCTCCAGTTGCATCTACACGAAATGAAGCAAACAGCTTCATTTCATTGTTTCTTGCAGCTGCACAATATTCCATTGTTTATATAGGCCACATATTTCTCCACTCATCTGTCACTGAACACAGAAGCTGTCTCCATATCCAGGCTACTGTACTAACTGCCGCAACAAACTAGTGTGCATGATATACAAGCGTGCAAGTATCTTTTTTTGTATTACCATGGGGTGGACTAGCTGGGTGGTAAGAAAGCTCTATTCTGACTTTCTGGAGGAACAGAGGATGGACACGATGGGTTCCAGCGTGTCCCCACCAGCACGTATGAAGGTCCCTTTCTCTCCACACCCCCACCTGCCCACACAGTTCTTTCTGGTCTTCCTGATCTATGTAGTTCTCACTTAGCTGTTTTTTTTTATTTGCATTTCCCTCATAGTAAGCGATAATCAATGCTTGTTCAAATGCCCGTTGGCGATCTCTACGTCTTTAGCTCTCTGCTCGAGGGTCCTTCCCAACAGTATTCGTTCAGGAGACCATGCATGATCTGGGTTGTTTGCATGTCAAGGCCTGCACCCATGTACAATCTCTCTGGCCCTCATGAGCTATTCTAAAAGGAACACAGCACAGTTCGAGTTGCTTCAGAAGCAGCATGCAGGGCCAAAACAGGGCAGCACTCCTTAGTACAATTTAACCTAAAAATACACAAAACTGCCCATCTCTTGGGTGGGTAGATAACTTTCAATCATGATTCATGGAGAATTCCAGGATCTGTCTCTCCAAAAGTTAGTTATAACTCACTGCCCTTCACTTTTAAGAATGAATCAGGCATAGATGTCTTCTACCCAAATATCTTTAACGTCTGTCTCATTGGTTTATACATTCTGTCACTTCATAGTCTCTTCATAGTCACTATGTCTCTTCACAGTCTGGACTTCTATATATTTTAAACAATAATCTTTGTATTGTAACAATCCTCTCTGTTTGTGACCTAGACTTTCACTTTCACTATCATGCTGACACATTTACAAAAAATTCAAAATTAAATATAAATGCCCAGAATAGTAAAGATGTTATCAAACACTTAAAAAAAGGCAACAGATCTATTTAATGAAGCTGGAATTCTCTGCATATTGGTAAGAGTGACAGAATATATAAACCAATGAGACAGACCAGAGCACCTAGGTAAATACACGCATTAATATATAGTCAACTGATTTTTTTCTTTTTATAAAGGCACACAGCAATTCAATGGAGAAAATCATTCTTTTTAACAAGTGGTTCTGGAGCAAACAGACACCTATTGGCTAATTAATGATACCACAGAGCCATTAGGGTGGCAACTATTAACAAAATAAAAACAAATGATGGCAAGGACAAAGAGATATAGGAAACCCTGGACCATAAAAATTCAGCCAGATAATGGCTGGCATTTGTCCTGGTCTGGAAGCATTTTGTTTATTTCTAAGTCACTTTTTCTTCTATAATGAGTGAAAAACTATTTTTTAAAAAACTGACTTTTTTTCCCCTTATTTGGTAAATAAATGAAAGAAATCTTTATAACATACATCTCCATTTATTTAGGTTAAATTTCTCTGTAATCTTTAAATAATGATAGAAACATCTTTAAAATAAAGGCATGCTCATCTCTAACTTGACAAATGAATTTTGCTAGACTACCTTAATAACTTTTGGTTTGAGTTTTTTAATACATATATAAATACATACACAAAATATATATACAAAATAAATTTTATATATATAAACTTATAAGTCTGTTCTCTAGTTCTAATTTTTACTTTTTCAACTTCTGAATGTACTAAAAAATGCACAATGTGTATATGAATGATAATAAGCATTTCATCTTGTTTTAAACTCTAATCTTTTTACTAAGAGGCATATTTTCAGTAGTTTCTTTGAAGCTACCTTTTATCAAACGAAGGAAGTTCCACTCCTAGCTTACTAAGAATTTTATAATGAAGATACTGAATTAACTATTATTTTCCTACACCAACTCAGATAAGTAATTTGTCATCCGTCACTTATTAAAGAAACTCAAAGAGTCATTTTTAATGACCTTTGTACTCTGTGGTAACTAAATATAAAAAATGTTTTTATACATTTACAGATTTTATTTTCTGATATTTTCATTAGGACTTTCAATTCCTACTTTTTGTCTTAGAGAATAAAATTCAAAGCCATTTTTTTCATATGTATGGTTAGTGAACCAAGATTACAATAGCCTCACAACATACTAGGACAAGCTTAGTAGCTTTTATCTGATAGTCTCTACGGGTCAGGAAGTTGGGTGGCATTTGCTGCGTGGGTTCTGTCCTGGGCTTTCTCATGGAATCCAAGGCAGGATGTCAACAACGGCGGCTGCAGAGTCACTTCTAAGATGATCCCGTCACTTGCTGCTGCAGAGGGGCCGCACTTCTTCCTCTCCTGCAGTCCTCTCCACAGGTCTCCCTGTCCTCAGGACAAACCTGAGGCTTCTCCAAAAAGGAAGAAATCCTGCAGAGGGTAAAGCAGCAGTGGCGGCAACCTTATATACTATTCTAAAGCCCCGTACTAACGTCTGCATTTTTCCTGCTAAAACTATTCATTCAGCGCACTGGATGCAAGGGGGAGGAATTTTGAAGGGGAAAGCACTAAAATTTTAACATTTCAAGGAGCCAGAGAGGGCACTTGCCCAACTCACCCAGGTTCCAGCACTGGTACTCCAGAAGGTCATTTGAACCTGGCCAGGAATGATCCCTGAGCAGAGTTAGGCGTAAGCCCTGGAGCACCCTCAACTGCCAAAAAAAAAAAAACCAAAAAAACCTCTTTTCACTTTAATAATAGTATTCTAATTCTCTTTGATAGTATTCAGATCTCTTTGATAGCCACGTCCACCTGCCAACGTACCAAATTCCACAGGATGAATATTTCATTCCCAACGCTCTTCCTTCTGAAATCCGACATGCCATTTTGTTGGTAAAGAAGGGAACAGCACCAGGCCCAGACAAAGTCAGACCCAAACACCTGAAAAAATCTGCCATAAGTACTCATCAATACACTGGCTTGGCTCTCCACACGCTACCTGTCCGAATGCAAGGTGCCCTCCCAATGGAAAACCAGCAGGACAGTTCTACTGTTCAAGAAGGGAGACATTCACGACATTGGCAACTATCGCCCCATCTGCCTGTTATCCATCACCTGCAAGCTGTTTACACGAGTCATCCTAAACAGGATTGGCAGAACATTAATTAGATGAAGGACAACCATGCGAGCAAGCTGGCTTCTGAAAAGGGATTCAGAACAATTGACCATATCTACACAGGGTAACCAAGCTCATTGAGGGTTTGTGGGGAGTTCAAGATGCTGCTCTGTCTCATGTTCATTGATTTATTTACTTTTTTGTTATTTATTTATTTATTTATTTATTTTTATTATACCACCCTGACACATACAATTACAAAGATGTTCATAATTGGTTCTTGGTAATACAGCACCCATCCCTCCACCAGTGCCCCATTTCCACCACCAATGTACCCAATCCCCTCCCACTCACCTCCAGGCTGTCTCAATAGCAGGTACCCCAGTTTCCTCTCTTTTCTCTCTCTCTCTCTGTCTCTGCACCGCTCTCCCTCTTATTTTACACATTGTGGCTAGCCCTGCAGATATTTAGAGTTTATCACTTAAGTCTCTTTGTGTATATTCAATGGTGAGTTTTAATCTGCCATTACCATTTCCCATATTTAGTAAAGTACTGGTATCTATATATATATCCTATTAATGAATGCAGTCATTCTATATCTGTCCTTTTCCTTCTGATTAATTTCACTCAGCATGATAGTCTCCATGTCCATCCATTTGCAGTTAAATTTCATAATTTCATCTTTTCTGACAGCTGCATAGTATTCCATAGTGTGATGAACCACAGTTTCTTTACCCAGTCCTCTGTTCTAGGGCAATTAGGTTGTTTCCAGATTCTGGCTATAGTGAATAGTGCAGAGATGAACAAAGAAGTACAGATAGTGTTTCTGCTATGTGTTTTTTCGGTCTCAGGGGATACTCCCAGGAGTGCTAATGCTGGATCAAATGGGAGCTCAATATCTAGTTTTCAGAGGAATGCCCATATTGTTTTTCAAAAAGGGCTGGACCAGTCGGCACTCCCACCAACAGTGGATGAGAGTCCTCTTTTTTTCCCCCACATCCACGCCAGCACTGGTTTTCTTGCTGTTTTGGATGTGTGCCAGTCTCTGTGGTGTGAGATGGTACCTCATTGTTGTTTTGATTTGCATCTCCCTGATAATTAAAAATGAAGAGCACTTTTTCATATGCCTTTTCGGCCATTCAAATTTCTTCTTTTTGGAAGCTTCTGTTCATTTCTTCTCCCCCATTTTTTGATGGGATTGGCTGTTTTTTCTTGTGAAGTGCTACCAGTGCCTGATATATCCTGGATATTAACCCCTTGTCAGATGGGTATTGGGTAAATATCCTTTCCCACTCAGTGGATTGTCTTTGTATCTTGGTCACCGTTTCTTTTGAGGTGCAGAAGCTTTTCAATTTTATATAATCCCATTTGTTTATCTTTGCTTCCATTTGCTTGGCCAGCGGTGTGTCGTCTTTAAAGATACTTTTAGTTTCCGATGTCGTAGAGCATTTCTCCTATGTTTTCTTGATGTATCTTATAGATTCATGTCTGATGTTGAGATCTATATTCCATTTTGATCTGACTTCTGTGCATGGCGTTAAAAAGGAGGTCTAAGTTCGTTTTTTTTTACGTAGCTGCCCAGTTTTCCCAGCACCATTTGTTGAAGAGGCTTTCTTTGCTCCACTTAGTAAGTTTTGCTCCTTTATCGAAGATTAAGTGGTTGTATATTTGAGAGTGTGTTTCAGGATATTCAGTTATATTCCATAGGTCTACGGGTCTGTCTCTATACCAATACCACACTGTCTTAATTACAACTTCTCTGTAGTAGAGCTTGAGGTTGGAGAAAGTGATACCTCCCATCTTCTTTTTCCCCAAGGATTGCTTTAGCTATTCGTGGGGGGGTTATTATTCCATACAAATTTCAGGAGTGTTTGTTCAATTTCTTTGAAGAACATCATGGGTATCTTTATAGGAACCGCACTGAATCTGTATAAAGCTCTAGGGAGTATTACCATTTTGATCACACAGGTACACCCGGCAGAGCAGAAACCAGCTTTCCCCGTTGAACCCCTTGCATTCCATGGACCACGGGAGAGCAACTTCCGACCCGAGTCCACCATCCCGATGGAGCCTCGGAGGAGCCCAGAGAAAACCCCCACACCTTGCTGGCAGCGATCTGTGTCACAATCCACACTCTGCAGCTGGTAAGATCTCCCCCAGCATATTAATCCAGTCTCCAGCCCACAGATTAATCCAGTCTCCAGCCCAGCTTGTCAGAAACCCAGCCTACAAGGACCCGCCCTGCAGAGACCTGCCCTTCAGAGGAGAGTATTTCAAGCCCAGGAATGCTTGAGCCTAAGACACAGGTACACGCGGCAGAGCAGAAACCAGCTTTCCCCGTTGAACCCCCTGCATTCCATGGACCACGAGGAGCAACTTCCGACCCGAGTCCACCATCCCGATGGAGCCTCGGGAGGAGCCCAGAGAAACCCCCACACCTTGCTGGCAGCGATCTGTGTCACAATCCACACTCTGCAGCTGGTAAGATCTCCCCAGCATATTAATCCAGTCTCCAGCCCACAGATTAATCCAGTCTCCAGCCCAGCTTGTCAGAAACCCAGCCTACAAGGGACCCACCCTGCAGAGACCTGCCCTTCAGAGGAGAGTATTTCAAGCCCAGGAATGCTTGAGCCTAAGACACAGGTACACCTGGCAGAGCAGAAACCAGCTTTCCCGTTGCGCGGCCACTGGCGGCCCAGCAATTTACCTCCAAATTACCACAAATATTCTACCCACCCCTCTGAGAGAGCCCACAAAGTAATGAGAATATAGTGCCCGCATGGCAGAGCCTGGCAAGCTGTCCGATGCGTGTTCGATATGCCAAATCCAGTAACAAATATGTTTATTTTCCTGACCCCAAAAGAGACCTTAATACGGCATCAGTAAGAAAGGCAAACAAGCAGTGCCTGATAAAATTTCACTGCTGTCCTAGGCTGCCAAAACAAAGAAGGACTAAAATGACTATCTGTACTTTCAATGCACGTACACTGGCATCAGAAGCATATATTGAAGATCTGATGCTGCAAGCAAAAAAAGATCAAGTACGACATCATTGGTCTGACTGAGACGAGGAGGCGTCAGTCGCATCATGCTGTATTTGACACCGGAGAAGAATTGTTCCTTGGAACATGTGATGAAAGAGGGCGTCGGTGGCGTTGGTGTCCTTGTCAACACGAACATGGCTGTCAAGATTGATTCATTTGAATGCCTAACAAACCGAATAGGACGATTACACTTGAGGAGATGTGGCCCCTGCCAGCAATTTCTATCTTCATTGTCTATGCACCAACATCCACATACAAAGAAGATGAAATTGAGAAATTCTACATGGAATTGGAGGAGTTCTATAAAAAAAGATCACACCTTCTACAAGATCAGAGTCGGTGATTTTAATGCCAAGATAGGACCGAGAAGATCGGCTGAAGAACTCCACATCAGGACCCATGGCCTAGAATGGAACGAACAGGGTGAGAGACTATCTGAGTTCATCATGTCCACCAAGACTATTCATGGGAACTCACAGTTTCAGAAGGCTGAAGCGAAACGTTGGACATGGGAATCTCCTGGCGGACAGTTCCACAATGAAATTGACCACATCATCTTCAATCGACGGTTTTGTCTGGACCGATGTTGCTGTCGTCCCCAAATTCCAGACAGGATCGGACCACCGTATCCTTCGTGCAAAATTCTACTTCCCGTAACGGGGAGAAAAAGCAGCAAAGTTTAAGAAGAGAACTCCCAGAACGACCACCAACTGGGAACTCTTTGGCACCATTGCGGCAACATGGGAAGATACCATCATTGATGATACCGATGAAGAATACAACCGACTGGTTCAGCACCTCCATGATTGTGCAAAGAATGCCGAGAGAGAGAGAAAGACACAAAAAGGACGGCTTGTCTTCAGAAACTCTTGAGCTCATTCGCCAACGTGGCAAGGCGCGAGCCTCAGGAGACCAAATGCTAACGTCCAAGCTTGCTAAACAGTGCAGAGAAGCGATAAAAGCAGACCTCAAAGACAGAAGAGCAGAAATACTGGAAAATGCAGCAGAAGCCGGGAAAAGTATTCGCACTGCCCGCCTGTCCTTCGCCAACTATAAGACCAAGATGACTGCCCTCCGACGCCTGATGGATCTATCACATCTTCCAGAAAGGCAATGGAGAAGATTATCCAGGACTTCTACTCAAATCTCTTTGATAGCCACATCCACCTGCCCACATACCAAATTCCACAGGATGGATATGTCATTCCCCAACGTTCTCCCTTCTGAAATCCGACATGCCATCTCATCGGTAAAGGAACAGCACCAGGCCCAGACAAAGTCAGACCCGAACATCTGAAGAATCTGCCGTCGGTACTCAGCAATACACTAGCTCGGCTCTTCACATGCTACCTATCCGAATGCAAGGTGCCCTCCCAATGGAAAACCAGCAGGACAGTTCTACTGTTCAAGAAGGGAGACATTCACGACATCGGCAACTATTGCCCCCATCTGCCTGTTGTCTGTCATCTACAAGCTGTTTACACGAGTCATCCTGAACAGGATTAGCAGAACACTAGATGAAGGACAACCATGCGAGCAAGCAGGTTTCCGGAAAGGATTCAGCACAATCGACCATATCCACACAGTAACCAAGCTCATTGAGGTTTGTAGGGAGTACAAGATG